>ML817803.1:230121-252121 GCA_009831015.1 Picea engelmannii | reverse complement strand
GGACAGATTTTAAAGACAAAGGACAAGTGGGGAGTCCTATCCCACACTTGATATCTTTTTAATATCCTTTTGGAGGACCAAAAGGTCTCAGTGGGGAGGTGTGATCCAAATGGATCCAAAAAGGCCAAAAATTCAAAGTTCTCGGATTCATACGAAACCAATGCCATTGTGTAGTGCTCTTCGTGCCAATTTCGACAATATATTATTTTTCGAAAATGGACTACGTATGGCGAAGTTATCGCGATCTGAAATTTTTCCCAAATAGGGAAAACAAAAGTCAAAGTCAAAGTCAACAGTCCAAACTACTGACAAAGTCAACAGTCTCTACTACTGATAAAGTCAACAGTCCATACTGCTGACGTCAACAATACATCAACATGATGTGGAAGATGACGTCATGACACATCGCATGTCGTTTTGGCATTTTCGGGTGAGGACACATGGCAGTACGAAAGGACACGCTAGTAATGACATGGTCCAGTGATAGGTTGACACATGGCAGTGATGCAGCGTACGAAAAGTTGACTGTGCAAGCGAGTTGGCAGGGTGATTGTGCAGGTGACTCAGTTGTACGAGCCATTCTGGGCATGACACGTGGCCCAATCACAGGGTGCCACGTGGCACCACAGATCGGGCCAATGAAGGATGGGTAAAAAATTTGTTTCCCCCTCCACCAAATTCGATCCCTAGACCTCTGGACAAGCAACAACTTTACAACAATGTGCCAACTGTCCAAGCCAAGGGTATTGCTTAACCACTATGCGACACCTTTTGGTTTTAAGTTGGGTTAGCGTGGAGATTGGGGGTTAGCGCCCGGTCAGCAGGGCTAGCCCGCCGACCAAGGCATGTGACTAGAGGTTAAACCACTGAAATCCAAGTGCCAAGGATCCGGGGTATAGTGCCTGTTACACTAGCGCGTGGCCACATGGCGCCCATATGACCATGGGCAGGAGAAGAAGGGGCGCGCGCATCAATAATTTTCCACGAGTGGTTTTTTTAAACTTTGGAAAAGGATATTTTGGTGTTTTAAGCCTAATTTTGTTAGATTTTGGCCCTAAAAGAGGGGATCTTAGCCCATGAAGAGGCCCACATCATGGGGGGAAGTTGGATTTCGATCCCCAACTCCAAATCTTCTTAACCAAGCCTATTTTCCATGGAAAAAAAGTTCAAAACAACAAAATGATGAAGAATTTGTGAAGTTCAAGCCATTTTTATGCAGGGAAGCCATTGAGGAAGCGAGCTTTGGAGGCCATTTCCAGGAGTTCTACTCCACCTTTTTTAGTGTCGTCGGTTGTGTTGGATTCATGAGGTCGAGAAAAACACATCCAGACTAGTTTGTAATCCAATTGATGTACTTTTGAAACATTGAAGATTAATAAGAAATCTTTCCCCACTGAGACAAAGGCTTAGAGACGTAGGCAACTTTGTTGAACTCTGTTAACAATTTTTTACGTTATAGTTTGTTGTTCTTAATGGCCATTTTATGTTTTGCATTATTTATGATGGTTGCAACATTATTTCATTAAATCTTATTCTTCTCTTCAATTTCTAAATGGTAAATCAACTCATGCATAAACTTAACCATAGTATTTAAAAGATCATTTTCGGATCAACAATATTTTCATCCACATTAGAGCTTCTTTCAACCTGATTGCTCAAATGTGTGGCTAAAATATTATTTTTCTTTGCATCATTCTTGTGGTTCTTCGAGTTCAACTCTGGATGTAGTTTCCAACACTATTCCTTATTGTGCCCATAATATTGCAATGGTTGCTAGGATCCTTTCACTGATGTGTAGTGGATGCCATCTTCTTATCCTTTCCCCCCTTCCACTTCTTCTTCCCCTCCTTGGAAGCTTCCTGGTGCTCTTTTTGCTTGGAACCACTTGGCTACCCTTTCTTGTGGCCTATTTTTTCCAGATATTGTGCCTGTACACATGCCTCGTCCATTGTCCTTGGCTTGAAAAGCATCACTTTATTTCATAAATGGCTATGTAGACCCCCCAAATACTTGAGGAGTGCATCTGGGTTCTTCGGAGAGATACCCAACATGATGGCCATCTTTCTCAACTCGGTGGTGTACTCTTGTACACTCTTCTCTTGCTTCTGCCTGAAGTAGTAACATCAGATCCATCGGTCCTCTACATACCCAATAGGGTAGAATTGGGACTTAATGAGGGTTTTGAATTCCTCCCACCTAGTTACAAACAGATCACCCTCTGGCCTAAGTTTTTCCGTATGGTTTCCTCACTAGGTTAAATAATGGCCCTATAACTTCATTCTGGCAAAGGATATCTTATGTTCTTCATCTATATGTGAAAGTTGAAATAAACTTCTAGTTGTTGCAACCAATGATTTAGTTTTAATGTATCGATCTCACCTTGGTATGGATTTATGTCCACTTTTTCTTCCCTCTTGAATAAATACTATTAAGGGTTTATGGTATTGGAACTCAACTAATCTTTATGGGGTTCTTTTCATGACTCATTTTATGTGTCTTCGTTATGCCTTGGTTTCCCATTTGATCTAATTTTTGAGTTCGAGCCTCCAACTTCTCTAAACGGTCTGAGCTTGCTTGATAGATCTACCACGAGGAGGGACATATTGCAAGATATGCCAACAACTCTCTTCCAACCTCACAAATATCTCCTCTGTTGGATCTCAAATATTGTTATGAACATACTCGTTGGCCATGGTTAGGGTTATGTGACTTTCTTCTTAAACTGATTCCTAGATCCCTGCAACTTTCCACAAATACCCCAAGAAAACCTGCTCTAATACCAATATGATCTATAAATTGTAGTAGATATTCCACTAGAAGAGTTCGTCACAACAGATCTAATAAAATACTGAAATATTTACTGTGAAGGTTAATTTCCTTTAGATCTCAGACTCTTTAATTACTAGTTTTATTCTTAATGTATGTAATAGATGAAATGTGAAAAATAGAGAACATTAATAAATACTCACACACCATCCACAAATAAACACAATATATGACTTGGGAAACCCAATATAGGAGAAAACTCAGCTAGAAGGTGAGGCCGCTTTGCTCTCTTTTCTTCGAATGCAAGTACAAAGAAAGAGACACTCTCTGTGGAGTTTCCTTTGACAATGTGGCATTTATGGCTGCTATAGAATATCTACTCCTCTATTATGCTCTCAAAATACCACTCCTTGTTCTCTTCTCAGCTATGGAACAAATACAATGCTAAAGATTGGAACCCTTTCTCCTCCTAGTGGCCCGATATTTAACATAGCTCGATAGCCATCATTAAAATGACCCAACAAGTTGATTCCTCTAATTTTTTCCACTTTGAAAGCATCAAGATAGATGACAAATAATATAATGGTCCAATCCATATCAGACACAGTAGTTGTTATACATTCCTCTTTAGTAAAAGAACACTATGAAGATCAACAAAATGATAATGGCATTGAAAGGTCCCTAGATCCAATTCAATAGTTCTCAATAATTACTTGTGTCAATCTATACCATGAATTTAGGGACATGGGAACCGATAAAGGAGTGAGGAAAATGACACCAAATCAATGGGGTATTGTATATGACTATATCTTAATGGTGTGGCTATGATAGAACCACTTTAGGTACCCATTGTAGTTTTATCTACTTCTTCCTTATGCTTTGAGCTCCAAGCATTTTAAAAAAGAAGGGCATGTTGTGTCCCTAACACAACCAATGACAAGAATACTTATAGATGTAACACATGTTCTCACTATATTTGTTAGTCACTAGGTTCCATGGGTTAATAATGACCCAACATGTTAATAAAGGTCATTTTGTATAATTACACATATTTTTATGCATGCATTGAATAAGTGATTAATAATGGAATTAGAGATAGCTTTGGGGACAAAGCTTGTTTAAGGGGGAGGGCATGTTATGTACAAGAGCGATGTAATCTTGTAGAAAACTTTACTTTAGTTGTTGAAATCCAGTGATACATAAACAATTAGAGTTCTCATTGATCCAGAACTCTAATCGATTTTTTGACAATATGGGTCGATCCATAATTAGGCAAGAACTCGAAGGACATTGTTCCACCATGCATGGGAATTGGATCATAGTAAATCGCCATTTTCCCCGAATTTTTCATTGGATTCTTATCAAATTTGTGGTCGGAAAGAGGGTCCATTTGCTACAAGATTAGCTTACTCCATTATGTAGATATATATACACAACATATTTTGTAAATGAGTTATTTTGTTTGTAATCTCATTATGCTCCATCACTAAGTTACTAGAGATTGTTAGTGAGATGTCATTAATTTAGTGGGTAGGTGTTAGTTATATGCATTAATGACTCACCACTATGTTAGTGAAGCAGTGTTATTATGAGAGTAGTATTAAAAGGGGTCTCCCTCACTCACTCATATTCAATTAATTCTACTATTAATACAAACTTATTACTCATTTGAGTATTATTATATAGATATATATTCCTCCATACTTTAGGATTTACAGATGTAACCCAACCCTTGGTGTGTAGGTGCCCCCAACCCTTTGTTTCTTTCTCTTGTTTATTTTAGTTTCTTTCCTTTTTTTTCCAAGAAACAAAAAATGTGATTTCTATTCAAAGAGAGAATGGAAATTATATTTATCAAGTGCTACACCACTTTGGAAACAAAATATGGGTCTAGTAAAATTACGTCCCTTCAACCCAAAATATATTTTTCACTGGCGTTAAAGATGTTTTATATGTTCAAACAAGGATACTATCAATACTTTAACAATTTTGAATGCTACTTCATTTAATTACATCGCGAAAACCACAAAATACAAAATAGCGCTATTCCATTACCTTAAGGGACTCATTACAACGAATCATGTGTATTAAGACGAAAAAAACCTTCATCTTCTAGGAAATAAAGGAAATAGAAGAAGCATAATATCTAGTTTTCCAATGTTGATCAAAGTAGTAATGCATACTCCATCTCTACATTCCTCCATAGCCATGGAAGGCTCCAGTACTATTTCCTTTTTTTGATAATTTATCCACTTTCTCATTCAATTCCATAAAGATACAAGTAAAGGAAATTCTTTCGAATGTGTCTATATCTCATGTAATTGATCACCAATAGATTGAAGCAAGATATTAAGAAATTGAGTACCTACCTTCGTCTAGCTATTCGTAAGGGATGAATCATCAAAAATTTGAATATGTTTGTCAATCCTTTATATTTCACACTTATGCATTGAATCTCAAAGCCACAAGATTTTCATAGTTATTTGAACCTACCCCAAGGCCTGATTTAAACTTGACATAATGAGAATCGGATAAAAATATAACTCGTCCAACACTACTAAAATTTGATGGACCTTACTTGGATCTATAAAAAAATCCCCTAACTTGAGTTTTGTTTACTATCATCTCTCCCAATTGTCAAGGAGAATTTTGTTGCTTGATAAGAATTCTAATTGGAAACCATAGATATGACTTGAGAGAAAACTTGAAAGATGGAATGTGCCTATCTTCAAAGGTTTGAGATTTTTTGGCTAGCAAGATTCCCCAAATGATTAGGAATGACAAAGATCTAAATTCTTTTATCTCTTTTTTATTATGCGATTGCTTCAAACTTTTCTTTAATGTCTCACCACTTCACACATTTGAAATACCAATGATATTCTATGACCCTTTCCAAATTTGTTGAGCATAAATACATTCTATTAGAAATTGTGATATATTTTCTACCTCCATTCTACACAACATGCATATCACTAGACCCTTTATACTCCTCCTCTACATGACTTCCCATGTCAATGCCTTATTTCTCAATGCTATCCATACAAATATTCATGTCTTTGTGAGAAATTTTAATTTCCAAATTCACCTCCACTGCCAAATTGGCTCTTGAAGGTCTATAACAAACATAGTTTTGTATCCCATGTGAGCAGTGCAATCACCCCTATTCTTGTTTTTTTTTCCCATGCAAGAGTATCCAATTCATCCCTTAATCTGATATTCCCTCTTTTAAGATTTTCTAAATAAGCATTCCATAGGACAACATATAATATGGGAATTAGTTTCTTGCCATTGTTTTCCTCATTCTTCAACAACTCGAGTAGTAAAGGATTTGTTAAGCCAATACCTGTACCAATTTCATGCACTTGGCATCCTTGCTTCTGGAGAAGCTTGTATCTAAGACCCAACTCATAAATTCCTTTTCAGTCTACTCAATAGAGGCTTGCCTCCTTTTCCTTTAACCAAATTTCAATGCTTCAACCTTTTCTTTGACAGTCTTGGCAAAGTGCCAATGGTACTTGTTAGTTGTAGCCATGGCCTCAACCCAGGCTATTGTCATTTTCTTCTTTGGCCTCAACACTTTCCATTTATTGCAGGCTCTTTGCTTGCCATGCTTAGCCCCCTACTGAATGTCTTCAGCCCCAACTTCCTGCTTAGGGTCCATCTTCCAAGTCTCAAGTTCAAGTGTGGGCCCAACCTAGAGGACATTTAAGCTTCCCAGAGATTGAAACTTAAACCCGGGTGACCCCAAACCACTCAGAACTTTATCGAGAATGAAAAAGGGCAAAGAGGGGGAACATGATAGAAAGGAAAATAAAACCTCCTCAAGGGGAGGAAGCCACAACTAGAGAGGAGGAGGCCATAACTCAAGAAGAAGGCCAACCCAAACATTGAAATTTAGACCAAATCCACCCTAGCTAGACCAAGAAAAATGTCACTAGAAAATGTTTACCCATGCCAAACCAAAACAAGACAAACCACAATAGACCAAGAAGAAACCAATTCCAAACTAAGTCAACTTGTTTCCCCATGAAGCAGAAGGTTTTGCGGTGCCACCCTCCACAACTCCCTCTACAAAATTTTCCATAGTCTTCAAACCTATATAAAAATCAAGACCAAACCCTTTCATGATGCTCTGCATGAGTGGAGTAATGGATGCATAATGTTCAAACTTGCATTTAGACAAATGAGTCGAGCCATGATGGCTTCAATCTTCTCCCTTGTCTTGTCCCTTCCCCAAATACCAACTAGAACACACGGTGACATAGCCAACGATATTGTAGAGGGACACACGTCCCTCATGTCTTCTCTCCTCCTTGACATCCCATATGGGGGAGAAATGTTCGACAACACAGGTATTCCAATAGAGGATGAACACCTTCAGTAACCACTCACATAACCAGATCAAAGATCAACACACCGATGTTTTCACGTGGTAAAACCCCTACGGGGAAACATCCACGGTCCCAACCAACGCAACCACTTGGAGTAGTTTATTAATGCAAAGAAAAATATTACAGAGAGATTTTACAAGAGAGTTTCTCACAATCGATCATCGACAAATGACTCTCCATGCTCTTTAAATAGAGATCATGGACCAATCAGGTGTTAAGCCATGGATCAATGGTCGTTAAGATCGAGGAGAGTATGAACCGTTGGATCACTCTATGTCGGGAACATATCGTGACTGTCAGATTTCCTAACTACAAATGCAAACTAATGCATACTAAAGAAACACACTAGGAAACACACTTTTACCTAACAACACATTAGACCAAGTAGATCTTAACTAACTCCTAAGTGTCTAAATATCCTAACATCCCCCCTTAAGAACAACTTGGGATAGGATTGAAGGGTTTACAATAGTGACACAATAGGAGAAGGAAGGAGGAATTAGAGCTTATCCCCCCTTAATGACAACTTCCTGAACTCCTAACATAGATCGAAGTTTGGAAAACTTTGCTTCTATAAGAGACTTTGTGAAAATGTCTGCAACTTGATCTTCTGTAGGACAAAAGAGCACTTCAATAACTTGATCATGAATGAGCTTTCTGATGAAGTGCATGTGTAGCTCGATGTGTTTGCTATGTTGATGTTGAACTGGGTCTTTGGCGAGCTTGATGGCACTCTGATTGTCGCACCAAAGGTTGGTCGGATGCTACTGCTGGAATCCAAACTATGAAAGGATCTATTGAAGCCACAAGGCTTCCTGACTTGCATTTATCATTGCTCAGTACTCTGCTTTTGCTGAAGAAAGTACAATAGCCTGTTGTTTCTTACAGGCCCAAGTGACAGGTCCTGAAAACATAACCTGCAGTAGACTTCCGATCATCAGGGTCACCAACCCAATCTGAATCAGTGAAACTAACCAATAAAGGAGTCCCCCTTGAATTGTAATGTATCCTGAACTGAACTGTACCACAGACATAGTGAAGTATCCTTTTAGCTGCTTTCCAATGGCTTTCATGGGGTGTTTGCATATACCGGGCAACAATACCAACAACAAAGGAAAGATCGGGACGAGTATGAGTAAAGTATAAGAGGCTACCAACTAATTGATGGTACAGGGTGGCATCAACTTCGGGAGAAGTACAAGTGGAAGTAAGCTTGACTCCAGATTGGAAGGGAGAAGGGGTTGGTTTACAATCATCCACGTGAAAGCGACGAAGAAGGTCACATGCATACTTAGACTAGGAAAGAAAAATTCATTCATTGGTTTGCAAAACTTGGAGTCCAAGGAAATAGTGCAAACAACCTAAGTCTGTCATCTCAAATTTCTTCTTAAGGTTGGTTTTCACATGGTTTAAATTTTTTGAGTCACTACTAGTAAGGATAAGGTCATCAACATAAAGGACACGGATTATGAGATGGCTTCCTACTTTCTTGGTATAGACATTAGGATCATAATGGAATCTAGAGAATCCAATGATAATAAGAAAGTTGTCCATTTTGGCATACCAAGCTCGAGGAGCTTGCTTGAGACCATAGAGAGATTTCTTGATGTGACAAACAAGGCTAGAGTCATTCTGGACATAGCCAGGAGGTTGTTCCATGTAGATTTCTTCTTGCAAATCTCCATGCAAGAAGGCAGATTTAACATCCATCTGATGGACCTCCCATTTATGTGAGGCAACAAGGGAAAGAACAAGGCAGATGGAATTCATTTTGGCTACAGGGGCAAAGGTTTCATTATAGTTAATTCCTTCAACTTGGGAAAATCCTTTGGCAACTAATCGAGCCTTGTGTCTTTCAACACTTCCATCTGATGCATACATAGTTCTGTAGACCCATTTGCATCTAACAAGTTTTCTTCCTTTTGGAAGAGGTACAAGATCCCAAGTATAGTTTGTCATTAAAGAATGATACTCTTCATTCATTGTTGTATCCCAGTATGGATGACCTGAAGATTCTGCAGATGTCTCTGGATCAAGATTTTTTGAAACTTGAGCCAAAAGAGAAGAGGCTCGCTGGAATTGTGAACGTGTCCGACGCTGATATGAAGGATCACTGACAAGATCACCAGCTGCTTCTTGTGTTAAACGAACCCATCTAGGAAGCGATGGAGCCGGTGCTGGTTCAAGTTCAAAGGACTCATCTGGAGGAGGGTGAGCAGGTGGAGGTGGATTTTCATCCTCACTGTCATCATCTGAAGAAGAAACCAGATCAGAAGAAGGCACAAATGCCGAATATGGCTCGCAGGCTGAAGAAGGCACAACCGTCGAATTAGGCTCGCAGGCCAAAGAAAGCACAAACGTTGAATTAGGCTCACAGGCCAAGAGATTTTCATCAAATTTAACATCTCTTCTAATAATAATTTCATTACAATGTGATTGAAGAAGTCTGTAACCTTTGACATCTTCAGAATAACCAAGAAATATACATTTCTCACTTTTAGGCTGCAGTGCTTTCCTTTTCTCATCAGGAATGTGAGCCCATGCTATACTGCCAAATACACGGAAGTGACTTACATCTGGTTTAATTTTAGTCCAAGCTTCTTCCGGTGTTATATTTTTAAGAGCCTTTGTGGGAGTGTGATTTACTATGTAATTTGCACAGTTGATGGCTTCCACCCAATACTTTAGACTTAATCCCTTAGATTGGATCACACAATTAGCCATTTCTTTTAATGTGCGGTTCTTTCTCTCAGCAACACCATTTTGTTGTGGTGTATATGGAATAGTGTGTTGCATTTGGATTCTCTGTGTAGTGCAGTAACTTGTAAAATTACTGTTCACATATTCGCCTCCATTATCTATTCTTAACATTTGAATTTGATGTCCAGATTGCTTTTCTACAAGGGCCTTGTAGGCCAAAAACTTGTCAAAAACTTCGCTCTTAAGTTTTAAGAAGTAAACCCAAGTACGTCTGAAAAAGTCATCAATGAAAGTTAAGAAATACTTGCACCCAGAAAAAGAAGGATAAGAAAGTGGACCACACAAATCACTGTGAACAAGCTGCAAAGGAGCCGAGGCGTGCCAAGAGGCACGTTTGTCAAAACTGTCCCGATGATGTTTGCCGAGAACACAACCGGCACAAAAACCATCTTTGCATGAAACAAGAGGAAGACTAGTAACCATCTGTTGATTACATAGTTGCTGCAATGAACGATAGTTTATATGACCAAACCGCTCATGCCATAGTTTGCTCAAGTCATCGCTATGAGCAACAAAAACTGATGAAAAATATGATGACCCAAAGTTGTCAAATTTGTACAACCTGGTAATATCATCAACAATTTCAGTTGCAAGAACATGCTTAGGATCTTTTAGATCCTTGATTACAACTTGGTGAGGTGAAAACTCTACGGTTTTACCTTCACCTGAATGAGTGATTTGATATACTGATATAAGGTTACGAGAAAGACTTGGAACACATAATACATCATTGAAATGACCATTTTCTACTTGAACTGTTCTAGATCCTTCAACACTAAGAGATCTATCATCACCGACAAATATTTTCTTGGTGTTACATTCATTTAGAGTGGAAAATATGGCTTTATCCTTAGCCATATGATAAGATGCTCCAGAATCAATAAGCCACTCATTAGAAGTAGAATTTGTATTAAAGGAGAAACCAGAAGCAAAAAATGCATGTCCATGAGAAGAAGAAGAAGAAGTAGAATCAATACTGATGTTGTGCTTCTTCATCGCTGCTTCTAAAGCTGCCATCTTCTTGAAACATTTGGACTCATCATGACCATCTTTATTACAAAAGTTGCAATGTCTGTTAGTATTCTTACTTTTATATTTTTCTCCTTTGTCACCATTAGGAGCGGAAACTGTCTGAGTGGGTTTGGGACCCTTATATTGCTTGTTGTTGTGGCGAGGATGTTGCTTCATGGTATTCTTGGGTTTATCTTTCTGATGGACAACTAAGGATTTGTTGGAAGTACTTGCAGTGCTGATCACTCCAAGTTGTACAAGCTTATCTTGCTCTCTAATCAAAGCATCACAAAAGTTCTCAAGACTGGGTCTTTTATAAGCTGCCCCTAGAGCCTCTTGCATGACATAAAAGGTAGATACAAACACAAAATATGCACTACCTAGCTTATAAAGTATAAGATAAATGCAACGATCTTCTTCTATCTTTATCTTACATTCTTTACATAAAAGTCTGAGTGTTTTAAACTTAGATAGATAGTCTTCAATGCAAGAAAAATCATTTGGACTTAAAGTCAGTACTTGATTTTCTAACTGTTGTGCTCAAATAATATTATGTTTACCAAACACGGATTCAATCTTGTCCCAAGCTTCTTTGGGTTGATCAAGTGATTGAAGGTGGAACCTTAAATCAGGAGAGATGTACATAACAATTAATCCATGTGCTTCGTCATTCCTATTATCCCATTTGGATTTCTTATCAGCATCAGTGGGTGTTGTTTCCTTTTCCAAGGTAATCCGGTACAAGCCTTTACTTCTTAATAAATCCTCCATATGAGATTTCCATTGGAAGTAATTGGTGCTAGCAAGTAAGACATTACTTATAGAAGCCATATTAAATATACAGATAATATAGATTTAAAAACTTAAACTGATGATTTGAATGGAAAGAGTTCGAAAAGTTATGCGGTTTTAAAAAAAACGGCACTGAAAACGGACTTCAAATGTGAGAGTTATGGCCTTTTTAAAAAAAGTATAAACGGTAACCAAGGGACCATGTGGTAGTGTAAGTTGCTTTATGAAGTGACCCACTTTTATAAAGAGAAGTGGCATGAACTTAAAAATAAAAGTAACAAAAGACAGACTTGAACTCAAGACCTCTTACTTAATAAGGCAATTTTTAACCAAATGGTCTAGAAAAACATATTGTAATGTTTAGAAGGAGGATTGGGGGTTTTGTTGATGTTGTTGAAGATGGCCTTGGAGAGTGTGCTAAAAAAAAACTCTTTTCACACAAGAAAAAAAATTCGCTTCTCGATGACAACAAGGGTTAGATCTCGGTTAGCTTACCTGAAAGATGCACATTTTCCTATCTGTTTCTGATTTGTCGAGATTACACAGGGCGCGGGGCAAAGATCAAACGCAGATCTAAAAGAGTAGCAACCCAGAAACAAATAATATCAAACTGAAATAAAACCCAAATAGAACTTTGCAAAAATTAAAAAAATGCGTATTCAGGGTTTATACCTCCGAATCTGACTGTAATGGCCGTATCTTGGGCAAACAAAAACCTTTTCGAGTGAAACGAAAAGTGTTCTTGACTGAAACGAGTGCTCTGGATGCAATGGAACAATCCTCTCAGCCTAGAAATGTATGAAAAATGATAGAAAATGGAGATGAGACAACTCGGCTTCACGATCTCGATCTACAACACGAGCGGGTCTTCAAACATGCTCTGATACCATGTTCAACAACACAGGTATTTCAACAGAGGACGAACACCTTCAATAACGACTCACATAACCAGATCAAATATCAACACACCGATGTTTTCACGTGGTAAAACCCCTACGGGGAAACATCCATGGCCCCAACCAACGCGACCACTTGGAGCAGTTTATTAATGCAAAGAAAAAGATTACAGAGAGATTTTACAAGAGAGTTTCTCACAATCGATCATCGACAAATGACCCTCCATGCTCTTTAAATAGAGATCATGGACCAATCAGGTGTTAAGCCACAGATCAATGGCCGTTAAGATCGATGAGAGTATGAATCGTCAGATCACTCTATGTCAGGAACATATCGTGACTGTTGGATTTCCTACTACAAATGCAAACTAATGCATACTAAAGAAACACATTAGGAAACACAATTTTACCTAACGACACATTAGACCAAGTAGATCTTAACTAACTCCTAAGTGTCTAAATATCCTAACAAGAAACATTACTACAATTGAAAATACATAACTAACTACATACATATATAAAAATAAAAATTAAATTGTAAGATAATATAATAATAAATTTATTATTACTATTATTATTTTGACAACATTTCTATTAATAATATTTTTTTTTTGTTTGTTAATTAGTGTGGGATCTGTTGGCTACGCGATTAACCTGTGGCTTGAGAAACCGCGACTCAGGGGCATCTAAGCCGTCAAAATCACTCGGGGATCGCACCCGGCCTGAGCCACACCAACCCTTATGGTTGGATTTTTTGTCCCCGCAGGTTTCGAACCGATGCCTTTAACATCACGGAGTGGCTTAACAACACACTCCGTCACCGACTGTCCTACACCTCAAGGACCTATTAATAATATTAAGCAACAATAAGTTTATTAATTTTTATTTTATTTTTTAATTCATTTTTTTTTTCAAAATAATATAACTCAAAGCCATCACAAAAATATACTCATTATATACACATTTATAAATTAAATAGTCATATAACTATGCTTAAAAAAAATAAAATTAAAAAAAAACTTATTACAAATTTAAAAATATAAAAATAAAAATTAAATTACAAGATAATTATTATTATCATCTATTTTCACTAAACTTTGAATGGATTTAAAGGTCTCTAAAACCCATATAATATACATACAAAAACTAAATTAAAAAAACTTAATGCAAACTTAAAAATATTAAAAATAAAAATTAAATTACAAAATAATATAATAATACATTTATTATTATTATCTACATTCACTAAAACGTGGATGGGTTTATAGGCCTCTAAAATTCCTAGAGCACATATAAATATGTAGAGGACATATAATATGCAATCTTAGCAAATGGGTTTCACCATTCCACCAATGAAAAAAAGAAATTTGCTAAATTATGGTGAAGAAAGCGTGGAAAAAGGACATTATAAATCGTTGGATATTGACTATCTATCCTACTTTTGTCTATGCACCAAACATGCTCTTTTCTAATAATGGTGAAGAAAGCGTGGAAAAAGGACATTATAAATCGTTGGATATTGACTATCTATCCTACTTTTGTCTATGCACCAAACATGCTCTTTTCTAATATTTGTAATACGATATAACCCATTTACAATAATCGAGAAAGATCTCTTCGATTAAAAACTAAATTATAAATGAGTAATTATATCACCAAAGTCAATAAAAACTTATATTTAAATACGATATAACCCATTTACAATAATCGAGAAATCATAATTATTTGAAATAATTTATTTATGAATGAATAATTATTTCACCAAAATCATTAAAAACTTATACCTAACTGTAATTATTCCCTAACCATAATTATTTGAAATAATTATTTACCCATAAACTCAAGAGAAAATGTATCTTTGTATATCTACATTTTAATAAAATATTTTTTTAAATAATAATAATCTATTTTTAAATAATAATGAATAATTATTTCATCAAATTGGTGTATGAGACCAGGACTGGTAAAGTCTACAGAGGTATACATACCCTATCCCTCTCTGTATTTGAACTTGTAACCTCTTAAAAGGAAACACATATTCTTAACCATTAGACCCAATTAGGTTGTATGATAAATATCCAATTCTAACCTAGTCATTTATATAAATAAATTTAATATTTTTTTAAATTGTATGAGAAGATATAAATAAATTTAATGTTTTTTTAATTGTATGAAAAGGTTACCAAAAACTTTGTATGTACATAGGAAAAGAAAGAGTTTGAGAAAACAAAATCAAAACAGTCTAAACGTTTTATGTTTTTAACTATTTTAACCATCAATATTCATCTTAAAAAAGAAAAGAAGTGGTAAGGGTTTGAGGGTTTGAAATCCAAAATTAATATTCTTCTCATTTAAAAATAAAAACATAACACATGTAAACAAAAAAAGATTTAATCAACTCTAAATTGACGCTCTCATTCCGGGCTAATCGACCTTTCCAACGACAAAAGTCAATGGCCCCTAAAGAAACGTCCGAGTAAAATCCCACGACATTCTAGGGGCGTCATCCCGTACCCAAATCTTGGTGTGGGCTCGTGCACCTCGAAGAGCAGAATATATGCTGTGTGAAAACTCCAAGCACTTCAGAAATGATCGTCATTCGAATATCACAGCAAAACATTGTTGCCCGTACGCCTGTCACGAGTGGCATTCAATAATCTTTGTATTAACGAAGTGGCATTGCTTCTCAATAATTTTTATCAATGAAGTCCTAGCTCTCAAGGCTCTTCTTCCCACGACAGCCCCGGCTTCTTGCCTGGAACAGAGTGTTTGCCCTGATAATTTAGTCCTGCACAATGTAAATCTGTCAAGGTACGCCCATCTTAGCTTGCATATAAACACCTGCGATCTTTCTGTTTGAGCTTCAAATTAAATTGGGTCGATTCAGATCAGAGATTTTGCATCTTATTCGCGTTTCTGGTGGTTAGAACTCTTTTTAAAATTTCAGATCAGTTTGTTTTAATCAATCACACGGACGAAACAAATAGCATTAATATGTAAGTTCTGCGCTCCACGACGAATCCAATACTTTTATGGGCGTTGTTCACAACGACATTTATTTTTCTTGCTTGATTTTGTCCTCTTATGTTTTAAATCCAGGTCTTTGAGCTGAAACTCTATTTTCTCTCATAATCACTGACAGACCTAAAACCACACGGAAAATCTATTATCCTAATCTGTGCTTATGATATTAATGAGTTCTTGATCTGTCATTGTGTTAGGTCAATTGTAGGTGAGGATAGTTATTTTACTAACATATGCCTATCTAATGTTGGGTTTGATATTCACCTCGAGGTTGGGAAGCTAAGGATATTTAAAATTCCAACCCACCTCCAGGGTGGCCGTTTATGTTTAACTTGAGATGTGCATCCTAGAGCTTTGCAACCTTCATGTGCATATCAAACCTGAGTTTAGATGGGTGTATGTTAGTATCCATGTTCAATGCACATCATCTAGATTTAATTCATCATTACATCCATACATGAACACACAAAGTGTTAGCCCCGTGGGCTAGCTTGAGTGGTTGAGCACTTTGAGTTGCATGCAGCTGGTCTCGGGTCGATCTTTGGTGCTGGCTGCTTTGAACATCATCTTGATTTAATTCATCATTACACCCATACATGAACACACAAAGTGTTAACCCGGTGGGCTAGCTCGAGTGGTTGAGCACTTTGAGTTGCATGCAGCTGGTCTYGGGGTTGATCCTTGGTGCTGGCTGCCTTTGTTGCATGCCTCACTCAATCTCTCTATCAGGTTGGGCATGGTAATCAATGCYGATGGGTTTACACTGTGTATCATCCACAAAATGCGGGAAAGTGCCTGAAGATTTCGCCATGAGGTTTTCTTTGAAAAAAAATGAACACACAAAGTGTTGTTGGATCTCTCCACTGCCACCTGGGCTGTAGAGCACCTCACTTCYTTTGGAGCAATTAGAAGAACGGTGACCTCACTTATTTTGGAGCAATTAGAAGAACGGTGATGATGTAGGTTATAAAGAACCAGGMCCAGGGCTCAGGAGACACTGAACCAATGTTTTGGAAGTTATTAATCACTATAACCTCTACTCCTCTATTATGTATCAAAAATTTACTAATTCACAACTGCTTAAGTTCACACATGTTTTTTTTTACTTTGTGAGTTAAAACTAGCACAGACCCATTTAAAACCTCGTCTGATATGTACCTTAATGTTGCAAGATTTGGGATTACATATCTCAGATTTCAATATTTAATGAATAGGCCATTTGTGTGAATTCAATGTATGTATCCTTGATTTTTGAAACCTTGAGGTGTAAATCGTAACCAAGTTTAGCTGGGTCTGTGCTTGTGTCTATATTCCATACCCCCAATGATATATCATCTAGATCTATGCACCATTACGTTGTCTACGATAGTAGATTATAGAATGTAAAAGGGAAGCTAAGGTTCCAGGACTCCAGATTTTAGCAAAAGCCTTCAGAATCTCAATTCAACCACAACATTTTAATTCAGTTATCTTTATTCTGGAAGTTAATTTGTTTACCACTTGGCAACTATAGTGATGTAATCACATAGATTGGCCCGGGGAGTATTAGTGACAGCATGTAGAGAAGAGAATTATCTGGGTTTGTTTTGGGGAATTGCCCCAAGGGCCACTTATTGTAGCAGAGAGTTAGCTCCGATACCAATATAGATTGGCCCGGGGTGTATTAGTGTCAGCATGTAGAGAAGAGAATTATCTGGGTTTGTTTTGGCCCTTGGAGAACTGCCCCCAGGGCCACTTATTGTAGCAGAGAATTAGCTCCGATACCAATGTTGAAAATGCAAGGAGAAGAATGCTGATTCAGAAACACATTCAACTTCTAATTAACAGGAAATTTCAGTGCCATTGGGCATAATTCATTCATCACATAAGCAAGATACACATAACATTTATCCATATATACACAGAGACGAACATCCCGTGGCAAAAGTGAAGCTGGCAAGCAGGAGTAGGCTGTTTGAACAGTTTACCACATGTCCCTCTCCTTTATCGTGCTATTTGATCATACCATTGTGATTACCGTGAAAAAAAAATACCCTCTATTACACAATTCTCACTTAAATGTAATATCAGAATATGCTTATGGAACCCATCAGAGAAAAGAAAGAACCAAGACTGACATAAGCGAATTTGCTTTCTTCTCCTGCTCTACAGCTTCCTTGTCTTGTATTGCATTTGAGGGTCCAGATGCATTGTTTCCCAAGGTTTGCATTTTGCGGTCAACCATCAGCATCTCAACCATATCGAAGACTGACCCAATTTTCATGTCAGTTTACTCTGCAATCTTTTATCTGCAAGGAAAGGTCCATATTCTTGAACAGAAAAGTTAAAAAATATCTTTGGTACCATAAGGATTTTTTTGTTTTTTAGTTGGCAAGGCCATTTTTTGATCTTTAGTTGCAGATACTCAAGGCTCAGAGACCCATACTTGTTAAATCTTCATATTCTAGCGTGGCTTGTAAGACACGTGCCAGCCAAGAAGGCCCTACAAGTGAGATCCTGCTAGTCCTGGTGACCCAGGGGATTCTCAGCAGCATCTCCAAACACCTACATCATCAGGTAGATGCTCATCCATGGCATTCTACAAAAGGCATACGTCTATTATTAAATCCTTGTTTGTCTTGACAGAAGGCAGGCACTACCTGTATGTCGTCACCAAGAAAAAAATAGGGTCTAATTGGGATAGGCAGGGCTTGCAGACAACTTCATCCCTGAAAGTGGTGCTGCAAATATAGGCTTAGACAAGAGCACACATGATACACCCTGTATACAGCCTTCCATTTTATTTTATTCAGCTCACAGTTCAAAAATATCCTTTATGGTTTCTTCTCAAGAGACTGGTTATTAGGTTTTATCTAATGAGTTTGGCAATGAGGACCGTCTAGATCTAGTTTATAAGGATCAGAAAGCATTTTGCAATGTAACTTCTGTTTTATTTCAAGCAATATACGTGAAGTTATTTTTGTTAAGAAAGCACCGAAAACTGAAATATGGAAGCCAGAGAAGTGTATACCTATTTAGAGGGAATGGAACCCAAGGAAAAATAGAAAAGGGAAATGTTCTGTCAACATATTACCAGACTCCAGAGGTGGTTGAAATTACAACCAAGTTAAATTCCTAATCCTTCTGCAATCTCTCTCGATCTTTGCATGTCTGACTGGATAAAACAAAATAAAACCTTGAGTATTTTGAGCATACTCAACTGTAAAGCTGTACAACATAGATAAATATTAGAAGTAGATAGACATGGCTTTAAATGGAGGGCTGAAAACTGAAACCCATACAAGATATTGCATTGGAAGTTTAAATTCCTATCTCACACCTGCTTTCACCAATTTTTTGATAAGGCTAGTAGAGTTGCTGTAATATATGAAGGTTATTTGCTTTTTCATTTTTGAAACCATTACGTTACTATATCAAATTTGTTGGAGTTTCCATTAGCAACTGACATTGTGAGCAAGTCATTTTTTTTACCAGAAAAAAAATGGTATATTTGCTATTTCATATGAAATCAAAATATACATCAACATATCATTTGCTGAGTACTATATCCAAACCAAACTGGCCCTTTCCACATCCGCATCTCTTCCCAAGCTAATTAGTCAGACAAAAGGGGACCTCCAGCCCAGAAAACATATTCACATATTATGCTGACAGATCAGACTTCTGCACAAAAAATTCAACACACCAAACTTTACAGGATTACCGAAAATAACCACTGGATACAAAACCCGACTGTAAAATCCCCTAGGGTTTTACCGTTTGGAACAGGAGTTAAGTCAACTTACAAAATATATATTTTTCACAGTACCATACAGTTCTTCCACCATAACAGTGTGCATTAATGAATAACCAGCATATGAGTAGAGTCAACCCGGTCTTATCAGTTCTGTAGCGTAGAATTTCCAACAATAAACAGTATCCAATACCCAGTTGCAATTAGATCCAGCAGTAAAACACCCTAAGGGCTGCTGTCCCAACACAGGAGTACAATAACCAGCTAATTGATGCTATTAGAGCAGTGGTACTTGCACAGAAATTCACTAGATGAATCCTGGGCTTAACTAATCTCTATAACAGAAATACAAATAAACCTGGATCAGTGATTCGTTCCTTCTTTGTGGCCTTGCTGCCACTTCTTTCATCCACTATAAGCCCTCGGCCTGCCCTACCTTGGCTAATGAACTACCTGGATCACTCCCCGGCTCAGCAAAGACCTGGTTCGGCTCTTTTACAGCTGACTGTGCTAGTAGATGGGGTCTCGGCCCTCCCCAGAACACATGTAAAGGGTTCGGCTCAGGTCTGGAATGGTTCGTTGCACCATCCACTAGCTGCGGCCTCCACTAAGAATCATCCACCAGCCTCCCACGGACTACAACAGAAGCTTGGCCTCCTTGTTGGTGGATTCGGTCCTCTCAGCGCACCTCTGCAGCAGTTAAACCTTCAATGGATATATTCCTGATGTAAGAGAGAACAGGGTTGAGCTAGGGTGAGATCTAGCCCCCTGAAACTCAACAGGACACAAGGGTTGAACAACCCTCCAAGAAGACTGAGGCAGCCGCCTCCCAGGTCAGACAAAGAAATACTCTAACAATGATTCGATGATCCTTCAAATGTGCCTCTCATCTCTTTTTATAGTTTGCCCTTTGCTTGATTTCCTCCTTGATGACTTGTTCCTCAAGTTAAGTTGTCTACCCTTCTTTTAAGCCCAAGGTTACCTCCAAGAGTAGATCGTTGCCCCTTGGTGACCCTTTGGACCCCACAGCTCCCCTATCCTTGGGGACTATGGCCTACGGGGAGCCCCCTAAGCCACTATGTCCCTCCCCCGGTGGGGTTAAATGGGAGGGGACTTGACACCGACCCAAACCATTGCACAATCGCAATCTGGAACAAACAAAGAAAGATCAATATAGTTGTTGATGAGCCTCTGAAACCAGCTCCTCCCCACAGAATTCCCTGCATATTAAAAGACATTCAGCCATCCCAAGTGCTTCCTTCGAAAGAAAATCTGCTTGCTGATTAAAAACACGATATGTATGATTGATTGAAATTGAAGCAAAAGATTCCTGTAGCTCATGAATCTGCCACTGCCATGGAGAAAATACCATGCATTCTAAATTTATCACACCATTAAATCAATCTACCACCACTAGATTGTGAGCAAGTCATTGTAAGCAAATAGTGAATATTTTATTGAATTTTGAGCAGCTGCAGAAGTTATTCTTTTCAAGCAGCCCTCCTAGCTGCCCTCTCTCAAGCTAGCCTCCAAGCTACCCTCCTCAAGCTAGCCTCTTCCTAAACCGCCCTCCTGAAGGTGCCCCCTTTCCAGGTCAGCCTAGGTCAGCCCTAACCTAGCTGTCCTAACCTAAATCCTATCCTATCCTAACCTAGGAGGTGGCCCTAACCTAAAGCTACCTAACCTAGACTCTATCCTATATAAAGAGAAGGAGGCACCCTCTCTTCACATCAGTCTTCACATCAGTTTCTAGATCAGTTTTCATATGGGTTTTATATCAGTTCTGTAGCAGCTTATATATTCCGAGGGAGCAACAGCAGCATATGTTATTCTGGGCAGCAGCTAGAAGGCTCATTTCTGAAGGCTGTTTACTTTGTTCTGGGCAGCAGCTAGGGGCGACATCTACTGCAGAAAATAAAATGACCGAACAACAATCTAACTTACCCTTACTCTTCAAAATAATGATGAAATGAAGTACAAGAGAGAAGGGGAATGTTGTTACCACTTTTCCGGATGACTAGCAATGTGAGTACCTTGACCAAAGTGTCTGAAAATGAGTAATTTCCTTGCTGTCCTGTTAAATCAGACCTGCAAAATACAATAAAACGCAGAAAGCAACAAGGAAAATGGCCTTTTGAGGCCTCCCATAAGTGCAAAAATGCACTAGATCACTAGTTCTGTGGGTGAGAAGGGTAGGGCAGTAAGTCACAAGTGTTCACTAAGCCGAAGAGCCTTCATATCTGCTGTAGATTTAATTTCCAGCAAGCTGGAAATTACTTTTGCAGATTTGGGGTTCAAATCCCCTTAGGGTCAAAACCCAAAATTTGCTACAGCCAACTAAAGTCTAAATCAATTGTTGGGCTGTAGTTATGCTCTATAATGACCAGAAATAAGAATATAACATGCAAGTCAGATCTGGAATTGAAATAAAAAGGGTTTAGGAAGGTAAAACTTACAAAATATACCCTTTTAATGTGTCCACCAAGTGTAGATCTGAAGAATTTGCTTGTTTGTATGCTGATCTGCACACTTATTCTCAAATAAACCCTTGTAGTAGATAGTAGTGAAGCACAAAAACACAAAGGAATATGTATCTTGGGGTAGGAAAAACCCCAAGATCTACTAGC
>ML817803.1:162539-173796 GCA_009831015.1 Picea engelmannii | reverse complement strand
AGATCTGCACGCCAGAGCATTAGAACAGTAGCGAATATCTTGATCAGCCGGATCAGGGATATTTCACACATGTGCCATTGTTGTGGTAATTTTGCTTTCAAGTCATTTCAATTCTTTCAAGCAATTTAAATTTTTAATTCTTTATTTACACCCACATTGGTCAAAAGGTAGGCATCGTGCCTCCACATGACCGTAGTTGTAGGGTTATAATTTCATTTATTTTTTAAAGCAAGCTAAAAACTATTTTCATTATTTGTTTAAAGCAAACTAATAAAACTTTTCAATTCATCTATTTTTCCCCACCTTGCAAGAGAGTGGCCCCAAACCATTCCTTGCAATAACGGAAGGCTTGTTTTAATTTTAAAATCATTGCTCAAGTAATTTTTGTGTTCCCAACGTTTGCCCCGTATTCTCTCCCCTTGCCACTTTGTTGGATCCTGGGTGACAAGAAAGGGCAAAGGTTGGAGGTAGTAATTAAGCATCCAACCACTTATTCGTTTTACACTATAAAAGAGGAGACTTGGAAAGAAACTCGGGGTGTTAGGTCAGGGATGATCTCACGGCATTAGGTGTCCCCCGGGTGGAGTACCTTGTTCTTTGGATTTGACTTGTGGAGCTAGGGTAGGCCTTGTTGCCATACTTATTGAGGACCCAACACTTCCTTTTGGTTAAAAGAATAACGGTTTTAGGGTAGTCACATAGTTTAGGATACAATCTGACACATCTAATCCCCCTAATCAAAGTGACACATAAAATTTATTAAAATCAAGCTACACCCCACGATTTTCGCAACACATGCAATGCATTTTTCAAGCCAATCTCACAACATAGCATTTCAATTTCATTTTGCAAGCAATCTCATGGTGGTGTGATCTATTTTCCAAGCAAGTCATTTTTTTAAGGCAAATATTCATTTCGAGTTTTACAATCACACTTAAAGGCAATTTACATTTCATATATTTGGGGATTTCAAGCAACTCATTTTTTGAGCAATACCTTCATTGTGATATCTCATGTGATTGGTCTAATTTCTAGTTTCCTTTGTATGTTTGCAATATCATTATTTTCACAAAGTTTTATGTATGATATGTTTCAATTATTTCATTTTGTGAGTTGAATATTTCTTATCCTAGCTATTCTTTAATTCATCTTATATATATTGTGCAATAATCTAACTTATCTTGTTCATTTTAAGTTATCTTGTATATTCAATTTGTATCTCTCATTTTGTAATAATCTCTTTTGTATCCTATAGCATTTTTATCTCTTGTATAATTGTATTTAATTCTTTTGTTGTATAATTTAATTGACCCATTGCCCAACCCTTAGGCACTAGTCATAGTTGACTTAGGGAAAAACTTGATTCTCATTGAAAGATTTGCATTGTTGCTTTTCATATAGGCTAGCTTCCCCTCACCTTTAATAAACTAAAATTAACTCCTAGAATTCATCTAATAATTCATCTATTAACTAGGGTCTACCCCCCTTTGGCTTCCCTAGGAGTAATCCTAGACGGAAGAGGTTCAAGTCAAAGTGACAACGTGGGCTTTGAACCTAGGCATTGTGCCTCCAAGGACACACTAAGTGAGTTGGACTTAGCTCACGTTTGCAAGTGTGTATAAGGACGACAACATCTTTGGTGCCGTTGTTGGGGATAAGTCTTTTATCCTTGGTCAAAACGACTTAATTCTAATTTATTCTTTAAGAACAAAGTAATAAATTCCTCCCTAAAATTCTTTGTACTTGGTTGTGTATTTTGATATTGCTTAGTTTCCAAGTGGCGACTCCATTGAATAATTCTGTGAGGTATCCTACGAGGAGTAACCCGCAAGGGTTGGTGGATGCTCTTCCTGAACCTGAAAGGGTGTATAGGAGGAGAGTAAACAGATTAGTTCCTCGTAGGCTCCTTGATAGTCTTGGAGAAGAAGCAATTGATGATATACATCACTTGTTTGCAGATAATAATCAACCAATTGTTAATACTACAACAAGTAATCCTAATTCAATCATGAGTACTTTACTAACACCTTTGAATTTTGCAGCCATTCAAGGTGCCCCTCATGCCATTCTTGATAATGCTATTGATAAGTTGCCTACTTTTCAGGGAAATAACTCTATTAGTGCCAAATCCCACATCTTAAATGTTGATTTATGTATTGGGAAATGGTGTCGTGGTCATGATAAAGAGGATGCCAAGATGACCTTGTTTGTGTACTCTTTAGAGGGAGATGCTGCTGAGTGGTTTTCAGAACAGGATCCCAACAAGTTTAGCACCCTAGCCGAAATTCATATAGCTTTTAGAGAAAAATGGGGTGATAAAAAGAAAACAGATCTTTACTAGCATCCCTTAGCACAAGTCAGGAAAAGGAAAATGAAACCATGGAAGAATTCAACAAAAAGTTTAATGACTTGGTTAAAAGTCTCCCTCGAGATACAAAACCTCCCCCAACATCAATATTGATTCATTACATGGAAGCTTTTGAGGGAGAAATGAGATATCAACTAAGGGATAAGGATCCACAAACTCTCGTGGATGCACAAAACTATGCAGTAAGAATAGATAAGAACATGTAGGATGCTAGGAAGTCCAACCGTCCTGGTTTTACTAGAGGTTCTTCTTCTAAAAGTAATGAAGAGAAGAAAAAGAAAGTAGAGGGCCAAGAATCTTCTATTGATGGTATTAAGGAGTTGACTCAATTGATCAAACAAATAGAAATTAACTATGCCAATCAGATTAATGCTTTGCAAAATAGATTGATCACTATGGAGAGATCTCAAAGTAATAGACCTCATCATAAGCCAAATGACAAATGGCCAAAGAGACCTCCTCCACATGACCAAAGGCCACCTAATCCTTTTGAGTCCACCAACTTGGTAGAGCATCAAGCCATACCTTATTGTAGGCCATGTGGTGAATTTCATGAGGAAATAACTTGTCCAATTTTTCTTGAGGGTTGTCATGAAGATGATTATGATAATCAAGGAAATGAACAAGTTAACATGTGTTGTAGGAAATACAATATTGGAATGTATGATTGGATGAAATTTGCCGAACATGAGAGTAGTGCAAGTTACATGAACAATGTTGTTGGTAAGGCAACGGAAAAATTTGGGCCTAAGCCTACACCCCAACAAGTTTCAGAAATAGCTAAGTATAGAGGCATTACCTACCAAAGGAACGAAAATAGAAATCAAGATAAAAATCAAGCTAATATTCCCAAGGTAGCTCCAACTCCTCCTAGGTCAAATGTGCATGCTAGCTCAGATTTGAATATTGACTTAGGTGGTTGGTTAAATAATGCAAAGATGTTGGTTCTGGTTTCGGAAATCATGAAGATCCCTTCACAAAAGGAAAAATTACTTAGAGCCATAGAAGATCCTCCTCAAAATATTGTTGATAGACAACCAACAGTTGCTTACCAAGATGCACCAGTAATTTTGTAGAATTGGGATAGGGGAAATGAGAAGAATTAACCTTTCTACCTTTCCTTGCTTGTAAACAATAAAGTGCTACATAATTGCATGCTAGATTCAGGGGCTAGTTGAAATGTTATGACTAAGAAGGTAATGGAGCAATTAAACTTGAGGATATCTAGACCTTACCATAACATTTGTGCCATGGATAGTAAAATGATTGAAGTGCATGGATTAATCAAAGGTTTACAAGTACACATGGCAGTTTTTTCAGACATCATGTTTGAAATGGATATTGTTGTGATTGATGTTCCTGATGCTTGGGGAATGTTGCTTAATAGAAAAGCAACTGCAGATTTGGGGGGTAATTTACAAATGGATTTAACCTATGCTACCATCCCTACCTCAGATGGAAATACTTTTAAGTTAAATAGGGAATTGTATAGGAGGTATCATATTGAAGACCCAAGAAATCCTAAAAATGAGTTAAAGTATAGAGAGGATGATCTTGGTAATTATGTTATTTTGTCTAACTCTATTGTGCCTTTAGAAGAGGAAATTAAAGATGATAGAGTTGATAAAGTTTGGTATATGAATTTTGATGGTGTTTTTTATAGATCGGGAAAAGGTGCAGGAATAGTCATTCAATCTCCAAATGGTCAAAAATTTAAGTTTGCTTATAGATTGGAGTTTGATGCTACTAATAATGTGGCTGAATATGAGGCTTTGTTGCTTGGTTTAGAGATTTGCAAAGGCATGGGTGCCAAATGTTTGAATATTAAGGGAGACTCAGATTTGGTCATTCAACAACTTAAGAATAATTTTGCTTGCAAGTTAGAAAGATTAAGGAAATATAGGAATGCAATATGGAACTCTATTGAAGATCTTGAGGCTTTGAATCTTATTGCTATTCCTAGAGAACAAAATTATAATGCTGATGAACTTGCTGTAGCTGCTTCCACACTTAAACTTTCCCATGAGTTGATTAAAGAAAATATTTTTGTGGAAATAATCTTTAGACCCTCAGTTCCAGATAATATGGATCATTGGCAGATATTTGATGATGATAAATAGGCCATTAGATTCTTGACTCAAATACAAGAATTTTCTGAATTTCATGTCAATGAGAAAGAGGAGGGTTGCAACTATACAGAAAATGACAATAAGGCTAATCCAGTTCCTAGGCTCCTTATTACTCAATAAACGATTTTTGATAGACAAGATGGACACAAGTATAAAGAAGAATCAAATGAAAAACCATGTGACCACTTTGAAGTCAACATAGGAAATGATAAAGAGCCTAGAATGGTGAAAGTAGGCAAAACTACCCCTATAGAAGAAATAAATGAAATTGTCAAATTATTGAAGGGATATAGGGATGTTTTGTCTTTCACGTATGATGAACTTGAGGTCTATAGGGAAGATGTGATTCAACATGTGATTCCTTTAAAGGAAGATACTAAGCCCTTAGATAGAAATTGAGGCAAATTAATCCCAAGTTAGCTCCTTTGGTTCATCAGGAGCTCTACAAGAAATGTTAGCAGCAGGAATTATAGCCCAAACTAGACAGTCTTCATGGTGTTCAAATTTGGTTGTTGCTAGGAAGAAGAATGGAAAGATAAGGCTATGTATTGATTTCAGAAATTTAAATATTGCATGCACGAAGGACAATTATCCCCTTCCCAAGATGGAAACTTTGCTACAAAGGGTAACAGGATCAGGAATGATTTCCATGCTTGATGGTTTTTCAGGATATAATCAGATCAGACTTAAGGAAGAAGATAGGCATAAGACTATTTTTACTACTCCATGGGGTACCTTTGAATATTTAAGAATGCCATTTGGTTTATCAAATGCTGGAGCTACCTTTCAAAGAGCTATGGATTATGCCTTTAGAGGGTTAATTGGAAAGTTAATAGAAATATATCAAGATGACTTGACAGTTTTTTCTAAGGATGGAAAGAGTCATATTGGTCATCTTAAACAAGTTTTTGAAAGGTGTAGAGAGTTTGGAATTTCCTTGAATCTTGCTAAATCAGTTTTTTGGGTAACATAAGGTAAACTCTTGGGCCATATTATTTCAAAAGATGGGGTCAAGTTAGACCCAAAGAGAGTTGAAGCAATTGGAAAGGTGCCCTTACCTATTTCAAAGAAATCTCTCCAATGCTTCTTAGGACAAACTAATTTTGTTCATAGGTTCATTCCTAATTATGCTGAAATTGTGAAACCTATATATAAGCTGCTTAAGAAGGATGTTAAGTTTGAATGGAATGATGAAAGTAAAAAAACATTCCAAGATATTAAAACTGCCATATCTGAAGCTCCGGTCCTTATTAGCCCAAATTACTACAAGGACTTTCATATTTTCTCTTTTTCCTCTGAAGATAGTATTGCTGGTGTATTACTTTAGAAAAATGATCAAGGCCATGAACAACCCATTGAATATATGAGTAGGGCCTTGCAGAATGCAGAATTAAAGTATCCCATGTTTGAGAAACAAGCATATGCCTTGGTGAAGTCACTTAAACATTTTAGAGTCTTCATTGGATATTCCAAGGTAATTGGTTATGTGCCTAATTCAGCGGTTAAAGATGTTTTATCTCAGTCAGAGGGATTAGGTACAAGAGGTAGATGGATTTCTAAAATCTAAGAGTATGATTTGGAAATCACATCCACCAAGTTGGTTAAGGGTCAAGGTTTAGCTAAAATGTTGACTGAAGGGAATGAAAAAGCCTTGCCAAAATGATGATCAATAAATCTCCCCTAATTTATTAAAGCTTGAACAGGTTGGGTGGTATGCATATATTATTTTCTATCTTAAAAATCTTACTTGTCCAAGTCATCTAGTGGGTCATAAGAAAAGGGCTTTGAGGTTAAAATATTCTAAGTATGTCTTCACTAGAGATGGATTAGGATGGAAAAATCCTGATGGAGTTATCCTTAGATGTGTGGATGATGTTGAATCAAAGAAACTAGTGGATGAATTCCATGCTGGATTTTGTGGTGGACACTTTGCATTGAAAACTACTACATACAAAATCCTTAGAGCAAGATATTATTGGCCCACAATCTTTTCAGACGTGCATCAATTTGTAAGAAAGTGTGAGCCTTGTTAGCTTTTCACAGGAAAACAAAAGTTAGTCGCCCTCCCCTTACAACCAGTTGTGGATGAAGCACCTTTTCAGCAATGGGGTTTGGACTTCATAGGAAAGTTTAAAGATAATTCAAGTAATGGTTATTCATGGGTTATAACAGCTACATATTACTTCACCAAATGGGTTGAAGCCATTCCCACTAAGTCGGCAACTGAAAAGGTTGTCATGGATTTCCTTGAAGATAGGATTATTACTAGATTTGGGGTGCCTTAAAAAATAGTGACAGATAATGCTAAGGCTTTTTGTTCAGCAGAAATGTCTTCCTTTTGTTTCAAGTATGGTATTATTTTGTCACATGCATCAGATTATTATCCTAAAAATTTAATGACCATAGTTAAGAAAATTGTTGGAGAAAACAAAAGATCTCGTGATTGTAAGATTAAGCATGCATTATGGGCTGATAGAATTACTAAGAAATCAACAACAGGGAAAAGTCCTTTTGAGTTAGTGTATGGTTTGGAGGCTAGGTTGCCAGTACACCTTAGACTTCCTACTTATGGTTCAGTTCAGGATTTTTCTACAGAGCAGGATGCAGTTCAGAAGAGATAATAGAGTTAGATGAAAGCAGAAGAAAGACATATAATCAGAATTGCAAAAATCAAAGTAAAGTTAAAAAGGATTTTGATAAATCAGCTAGGCAGAGGGATTTCATAGTTGGTGATACAGTTTTGTTATGGGATAAAGGCAGAGAGAAACCATGAAAACATGGCAAATTTGACAGTTTGTGGTTGGGTCCATATGTGATCTGGGAAATAGTAGGTCCTAATTCTTTGCATCTCAGCCATTTGGATGGTGAGCCCATTAACATTCTGATGAATGGGCAACAACTCAAACTCTTCTACAAATGATGGGCAACTTGGTGTCCAAAGGGACACCCTTTGTAACGTATCTCTAACCCTTCTTTATTTACAATTTTGTATTATTTCATTCATGATGTAATTATGTTACTTAGATGTTTTATTGTATCATAGTTTCATTTTGTAAATGTTGTACAATAGTTATTTCATTATGTAATTGTTGTTTATAGCATTTTATTTATTCATTGTATACATGTATATTTATGTTGGGTATTGGTGAGCACTATGTTTTGTAGATACTGGATTCTCGTATGCTCTCCTTCCTAAGTGAAGGTCAAACACACGTCTTGGATTCTCGTATGCTCTCCTTCCCAAGTGAAGGTCAAACACACGTCCCCATATGGAGCCAGATGTTGACCACCTATTCGACTAGGGGGTCAACTCCATGTACCATGAAGATATGCACCAGATGGTGCTACCAAGTTGAAGACTTGTTGGTTCTACAAGGCAGTTTTGGTCGTCAACATTTTGTTGTAATTGGAATTTCCGCTCCCCTGTGTGGGATAATAATGTAATAGGTCTGTATGGATCATAGTTTAAGTCATTTGCTTATGACTTTATCATTAGAGGAGTCCCTTTCACTGAGAGTTTTTTTTCCTTAGGTTATTAATTTGGCCTAACCAGCCTTATTAATTTCCCTTGAGTTTTTCACTCCCACAATAATTTCTCCAAAGTGGTGAAAGGCGTTCTAATGGTCGAGCCATATGTAACTAAGGTCTAGGAGTGTTGCAAATGACCATGCTAGACATTTCCCAGAGTCTCGCGGAATTCCATTAAGTTTTGATAGGAATTTTTTAATCATTAAAATTCCCGCAAACTGGGGACTTTTAATTATTTTCGATGTAAAATGTAAAAAAGTGGTCTTTGGGTATTTTTTATAGGGGTATGAGTACTCAAATCAAATGGTTCATGAACCCCTACACCCTTGGACCAAGTCTTAGCTCATTTGGACAAGTTTTGCTAGGCCATTGTCCATGAGGAGTCCAAGTCGGTCAAAAATCAGCATGTAATTGGCTTAATTAAAATAGCCAAATTTTGTAAAAGTCATGAAAGTCATGAGAGAGTATGGGAAAAGTGTCCCAATAGCCTTTCCTAAGTTAGGAAAACAATTTCCAACTTAGAAACCCCCCCCTTAGCCTAACCCACTACCCACTTTGACCATCCCACTAGAAGAGGGGCGCCCACCTCTTTGCTCATTTCTCATAAAAATTAAAATAAACCTTGGGAACCCCTAAAACTTTGGGAAAGTTCCCCACTTGACCCCACTTGACTTTTAATTAATAGGGAAAGGGGTTTCCCCCTTCCCAACTCACCCCTCAACCTCCCACTTGCTCTCTTGCCCTAAAAGTGCGCCCTCCTTGATGAGGCACTCATCCTTTGGATGGGTGACACTTGGAGCCCATCCAAGTGGGCTCCCTCCTCCTCTTTTCCTATAAATTGAGGCCTCTCCTCCTCATTTTACCATCTATTCTCATAGAAAGTCTATTATGCCAAAAATTATCTCTTCTTCTTGTTAATGTTTAAGCCATTATTATAGTTCTTTGCATTTCAATAGATAACAGCAACATAAGACAAGATCACTGAGAAATACACAATCACAAGAGACACAACATTTATCCTGGGAAACCCTCTAGGGTAAGAAAACCCAACAAAACTTCCTTATTATAGATAGCCAATATGATGCCAAGAGTTAACTTAAGCTAATACAAAAGATCCTCTTCCAAAGATGCGCCACTCTCTCTCCTTCTCCAACTGCAGTTCCGAAACTTGTCTCTCAATGAGCAAGTTAGTTGTGTTTCTAAGTGAGGCGCTAGCCTCCTTATTTATACAAATATGGCACGTGTGAAGTGTCTCTTCACTGGCAGGGCCGACTTCTCAAACTGGGTTGTTATAACCACCTTTATTATATTTCAGGGCCTCTTGATATATTCTGGGGCCGACTTCTTCTTTTACCTTTTACAATTACATTATGACCAATCCACAAAAGGGGATTTGGTCCTTATACAATAGCCGACATGATCAATCCACAATGGGGATTGATCTAGTGAATAATATATCAAATAATAATAAGAATACACTTTGCAGTTACATTATTTCAACGCTCCCCCTTAACAAGAAGGGTATTCTTCAACATCATCATGCGAGAGAGAGAGAGAGGACAACATCATCAACAACATCAAGTGGGTGAGAGGACAACATCATCAATATCATCTTGGAACACTGACTGGCGTATCTATAAATCATCGGAAGTTTTCTTCATCGGCAACATCGTGATTCTCAAAGGAATGCAATCATCATCTGCATCAATATGTATTAGTATAAAACTGTTACATTATCATCAACACAGCACGAGGCTGGCTCATCATAATACAGGACTGGCTTTACGTCACAGCTGTCAAGCTGGAAGCTCAGTACTCGTCTTGCTTTACGTCACTGCAATCAAGCTGGAAGCAAGATACTAGACTGTCTTTACGTCACAACTTCTCAAGCTGGAAGCACAGTACTAGTCTCATCTCAACGTCTTGCTTTACGTCACAGCGCTTAAGCTGGAAGCAGGATACTAGACTGGCTTTACGTCACAGCTTCTCAAGCTGGAAGCACAGTACTAGTCTCATCTCAACGTCTTTCTTTACGTCACAGCACTTAAGCTGGAAGCAAGATACTAGACTGGATTTACGTCACAACTGTCAAGCCGGAAGCACAGTACTAGTCTCATCACATCGTCTTGCTTTACGTCACAATCATCAGGTTGGAAGCAAGGTACTCGTCCTGCTTTACGTCACAGCAATCAAGCTGGAAACAGGATACTAGATGGTTTTTGCGTCACAACTGTCAAGCCGAAAGAACAGTTCTAGTCTCATCACATCATCTTGCTTTACGTCACAACAATGAGGCTGGAAGCAAGAGATGTCTCATCACAACAACTACTCCCCCTTTCGAGGAAGGTCCTTTCGGACTATACCAAGTTTATCTCGAAACTGCTCAAACTTTACACGAGATAGAGGCTTGGTCAACACATCAACAACCTGTTCATCCGTGCTAATGTACTGGAGCTTTAAGGCTCCTCTCTGCACCATGTCACGGATGTAATGATATCGAATCTCTATGTGCTTCGACCTGTCGTGGAATACAGGAATACATGATCGTGGTTGCTTCCATCTCTAGGTCAAATAGGTCGGTCAACAACTTTTGAAGCCATATAGCTTCGCAGTTGGCAGAACATGTAGCAATGTATTCTGCTTCCGCTATGCTGAGAGCAATGCTGGATTGCTTTCTACTCTGCCATGAGATCATGGCTGATCCCAAACTGAAACAACATCCTGAAGTGCTTTTCCTATCAGAAACACTTCCTGCCCAATCTGCATCCAGTATATCCACTCAATGTGAAATCATGATCTTCATCATAGCTGAGACCACAATCTATTGTACCCTTAAGGTACCTCATCACATGTTTTACAACCACTAGGTGAACATGTTTGGGTTCTACAAGAAACTGACTCAAGGCGTTCACGGCAAAACAAATGTCTGGTCTGGTGTTCGTCAGGTACATCAGCGATCCAATAATTTGTCTATACAGCGTGGCATCAATCAATTCTGACGAAGTGTCAACCGGCAGCTTCAGCTTCGCTTCCATGGGTGTATTCATGGACTTGCATTCCAACATGTCAAATCTCTTCAGGATTTCAACTGCATACTTCCCTTGGTAAAGGAAGATCCTCTCTGGACTCTGCCATACCTCAAGACCTAAGAAATAATGCATTAGGCCAAGGTCTTTCATTTCAAATTCTGAGGCAAGTCTCTTATTGCATTCAGTGATGAGCTTTTCTTCTT
>ML817803.1:142044-152648 GCA_009831015.1 Picea engelmannii | reverse complement strand
CCTTCACTGGCAACTAACCACTCAAGCACTCAAGGATGAAAGCAAGTGATGCCTCCCCAAGTGGGATACTCAACCACTTACTTTATCCACACCCCAACAGATATTTAATCAATAAGATATATCAATGGTAAACAAATGATCACATGAAAGATAAAGACAATTAGTTGCGAATAGATAAGTGAAGCAATGAGATTATCACAAGTGTGTTGGCCTATCAATACATCTACTCCCCAAACATACACAATGTGATCTATGCAACTAATGTACTTTCTTAAGTGTTTTAGATTCCCACCCCCTAACTAGATGTGTGTCTTAACTCCTACTTCCACCAAATAACTGCCCGGTGCTCAAGATACTGGGGCTACGAGTCCCCAGCCTAGCTTCCAAGGTCAGCCCGTCACTTCACCACAATAAGAAGTAGTCAGAGAGGGGATCTCCCAAACGAAATCTCTTAGGTGTATAAACCTTTTACAAAATTCATCATGCAACACCTTGTTGCCATCCTTATACACACCTACAATCGTGGAAAAGTATCAATCCACTTGGTGTGTCCTTGGAGGCACAATGCCTAAGTCCAAACCCACTTGTCACCTCGATTTGGACTTCTTCCGTCTAGTCTTACTCCTAGGGAAGCCAAGGGGGGTAGACCCTATTTACTATGTGATTTGTTTAGTGAATTCTAGGAGTTGATTTTAGTTTTGTTAAGTTAGGGGGAAATCTAACCTATATGACAATCAACAATGCAAATGCACAATTTCAATGACAGTCAAAACCTTTCCCTAAAGGGAAACTAAGACTAGTGCCTATAGATTGGGCAAGGGGTCAACTAAGTTTATACAAAAGAAACACAAAGAATTAAGTGATCTAATTACAAAGAGAAACACTACAATAAGTTACAAATGAAATGAAGCTATGACAAATATACAATGAAAATGTAATTTACAATATAGACAAGATCAAAGGATGAGTTAGAGAGATATACAACAAGTGATCAACTATTGCCAATGGACAAGGACAACTAACAATGAAACTTACAACTGAAAAAGCTAGGAAAAGGGCAAGTGCGCAACTCAAGTAGATGCAAGAGCCAACAAAGAGCAAGTGCGCAACTTCTGAAGCAAGGGGGGGAACTACTAGCAAGTGCCCCAAAGAGATGGTGCGCAACTTGAGAGTAATCTGCCCTTGAACAGATGAACAACTTTAAACAATAATGAACTTGAAAGTAAAGTGCCAAACTTGAAATTGAATGCTTGGAAATGAAAAGAACTTAATGAATTAAACCATAAGCATGAGAAAAGACCTTGGACAACAAGATTTGCACAACTAAAAGATGTTGCAATTGTAAAGCAAGAATGTTGTGAAGTATAGTAGGTAGATTTTAGTTAATTTTAAGTTCTCTATTTGATTAGGGGGGTTAAGGTGTTGTGACACAAGCCTAAACTATGTGTCTACCCCTAGACTCTTACCGCTTTGGCCAAAATGATTGCTGGGTGCTCAAGAAGAAGGGCGAACAAGGCCCTTTCCTAGCTCCACAGGTCAACTGTTATAGCAAGATTTGCCTCACCCTATGCAATCTTGCACAAAAGGCCTTTTTCCATTTCCCTATGCAGACTTATCATCCCTGTTTGTAAAATCCAGAGATAAAAATACATATTTTTCCACATGTATGCATCTTGCCTACTATACATGCGTATACGTAGGCTGCTCCACTACAACCCGCGTACATCGGGATTTGTGCCAAAAAATGAAAATTAATGTCGGGTTTCCATGTCACGATAGGAGATCTATGATCCTTGGCCTTCCATATACTGGAAACGTTCCGACTCGGCCCTTCAGTTCCATTTTGAAGGCTATAAATGGGCCAATTCCGAGCTATGGAAAAAGGAGAAAAAATTCAACTTTGAGAGCAAAGTTACTCTGGAGGAATTATTTACTTCATATTGAGTTTGCATCCCTTTGTCATTTAAATCTGAACACAGTGTTCAACCCCTCAACTCTTCCCTTATTGATTGAGAACCTCATTGTTTCTCTCTTATGAGCTTGCCTTTGGTGGAGGATTGAAGTGGTGGAGGCCCAATTGGAAGGAACTTAGTTTCTCGGTTCCGAACCGTGTAACATTTTCACTTCTGCTGATCATATATTAATAGAAATACTCTTTTCCCGTCCAATTGGTGTCTTGCAAATACTTGAATTATTATTCCATGGGCGTATTTGTCATGTTTATTAATGGATTATGCTATTGAATGTGCTAACATCATTTATTATCACCATATGCTTGCTTTGCTTGGTTGTTGAGGACTAGTTGCAGGTATATTGCTTTGGGTCAAGTGGTCAACGGTGGACTTCATTGAACGTCTGGACGAGGTAAGTCTTTTATTTTCTCTTGCTAGCATATTTGTTTTCATAGCATACTTGAGAAGAGAGTTGATTTCTGCAGTCATTTCCGTTTGTTGTGGTTTACCCTAGCCATAAAGAGATTTTCCTCGTAACATCAACTGGGAAAACTTGGGTGCTCAAGCAGGGGGGACACCTAGTGCCGTGAAGTTGTCCCCGACTTAGCATCCCCTGTAGCCTCTGCAAGCCTCCTTTTTGGTGGCGAAAGTTGTACCAGTCCAAGGTGCCTAATTCGTCTAGATTAATTTCCCTCCTAGTCTAGATTGCAAACTATGAATAACTTGAAAATAAATTGCAAAGTAAAAGATTTCCCACTTAAGCTACAAGATGATGATTAATTAGATAGTTGCCTAACTTAAGCAAGAGATAGCAATATTAGAATAGCTTTGCAAGTTAAACAAGTTAAAGGAAAGTAAAGCTTTAAGCAAATATTGACAAGATGAAAGAATATCAAGCTAAACTAACAACAAGCCTTACGATATAGCATGGGTTGGCTTAGCCAAACCTCTTTGCTAGGTGTAGGCAAAAATAAGGAATGCAAGTAAATAAGCTTGGAAAGTAAAATAACAAGGTTCTAGCCACTCAAACTTGTCTGAAGGACAAGTGGGGCAAACAATGCTTGAAATAAAACTTGCAACCTCAACTAAGGCACAAGGAGGAGAACACGCCTATCGATTTTGTGCCAAAGTGGGTGAAAATAAATGAAATAATTAACTTGCAAGAAAGTAAAACACCTAGCCTCTCAACCTTGTCTTAAGGACAAGTGGGGCAAAGAATTGAAAGCTTAAAACATAAATTTAAATCTAAGTCCTAGCCTTACGATTTAGCATGGGTGGCGAAGCCAAGCCTCTTTGCTAGTTGTAGGCAAACAAGAACTAAAATTGCAGAAATTTAAAAACTTGAAGAAATGCAAGCCCAAGAGACTCTCTTTGGGCTTGCTTACAATGAAATAATGAAAGAGGAGAAGTGGGTATTCAATACCCTTACTTGGAAGGTTGTTCCTTGATGTTTTGTGGCCCCAATTGGACAACACCTCCTCTTTTCTGGTTCAAACCTGCAGAAAATCAACAAACAAAGCTTGCTGGAAATGTTACACAATAACCAGAAAAACTTAGGAAAATTTCTGTTAGCAATAACCAAAAATTTTAGGTAAAAAATCTGCAAATAAAAGATTGATACATGACTTATTCTATGACAGAAATATACCCAAATATATGTATGAGAAATGTAAGAAAGAAAACATAAAACTATAGAGGGTTTTAATGGGTGAAGAGACAAATTTCCAGATCTGAAATTTGTCTTCCTCCAAACCTTGGTGACCTGCAAAAAGATGAGATCAAGCTACAAGACAAGAAATGAGGTGAGTAGATTCATATAGTTTAACAAAATACTTTGCATAAACAAATAGAGACTACTTCACTAAGATTTATAGCAATACTACCATAAATCTATCCAAGCAAAATACTTTGCTTGGATTTCCTACTCTAGATCTAGAAGCAAAAAATCAACAAATAACAATACAAATCACCTCAATGAAGCTCACAATCCATGCACCAAGAGTACTCCCAATGCACACCAAATTCCTCCAAAGATTTTCTATTATTGAAGCAAGCTTGAGCAAATACTTGATACAAGCTTGAGAAACGAAAGAGAGCAAGATGAGAGAGAGAGAAGAGTGGGAGAGATTTGGGCATAATAACTTTACACTGAGAATAGATCTGAAATGAGGGAGGGGTAGGCATTCTTTTATACCTGGGAGGCAAGATAGACCTCTCTTGGATGAGTTCCAAGTGTCACTCACCCAAAAGAGCTCATGATCTCAAGGAGGGCACACTTTTAGGGTTTGAGGGTTGAGTGAGGGTGAGGGGGAACACCTTTTTGACAAGTCAAACATCATGTTAGATTACTAGGAGGGTGCACTTTTGAAGTTTAGGTGTTTGCCTTTTTTAATTTTTGAGTTTGGGTGGTTTTCTCACCAAGGGGGGCGCAACTTCCCTAGGGGGATGAGTGATGTGAGGTTGTGGCTAGGTGTGGGGGATCAGTTTAAGTTATGAAATGACTTTCCTAACTTAGGAAAATGGTTAGGGATCATCTCCCACTCTTTTTCAAACCTTTTTGCTAATTTTACAATTTTTGACATTTTTGACTCAGCCAAATTAAACAATTAAATTGCTGACTCAAGACTGACTTGGAATCCTCATGGACAATGACCTAAAAAAACTTGTTCAATTGAGTTGAAACTTCGTCCAAGGGTGTAGGGGGTCTCATGCCATTTCTTTTGAGTACTCACACCCCTATCAAAATCCCCTAGGACCAAATTTTTATATTTTTATATCAAATTTAATTAAAATTACCATTAACTGGGTAATTTTAAAAAATAAAAAAAAAACTACTTAGACTCGACAGAATTCCGCAAGACTCTAGGAGATGTCTAGCATGGTCATTTACAATATTCCTAGACTCTAGTCACCCTTTGGGCTCGATCATTAGAATGCCTTTCACCACTTTGGAGGATTATTGTGAGTGGAAAATTCAAGGGTAATTAAAAATTACCCGAGGATAAAAAACACTCGATGAAAGGAATTCCCGAATGATAAAGTCCTAGGCAACTAACCTAAAATATGATCCATGCAAACCCATTACATTATTATCCCACGTAGGGGAGTGGAATTCCAATTACAAAAATAAGTGCTGGGGGCAAAAACTTCCTTGTAGAACCAGAAAGTTTTCAACTTTGCTGCACCATCAGGTACATAGCTTCATGACACATGGAGTTGACCCCCTAGTTGAAATAGGTGGTCAACACACCTCTTATTACAATTCCCCGTGTTAGAATGTGCTCTTACCATAGACAATATCACTATTGTCACCCAACCATAGGCCGAAGCCACCCTTCGAGCACCTTGACCTTGACAGAGAGAAGAATCCTGGTAGCAATCCAATAGCCAAGCAAGGCTAATGCACCAAGAAAGAAGTAACCAAAGCTGATCAGAGAGTCCAACCCAAAAGGATAGAAGCAATAGGCTTCAGAACTGGCGGCAATACTTTCTCCAGAACTTGCGCACAAGACTGCCAGACTGCAGTGCGCACAAGTGCCTCTCTACAATTCTGAGAAGTGTGTGTCAAATGAAGAATGACGCCTTGTATTTATACTAATCCTGGCAGACTGCCTGGGCTGACTTCTCATTCTGGGTACTAATTAATTCATATTAACTATCTCTCTGAGCCGACATCTCTTCTAGGGTTACGTTCACTTCTTTTATTTCTTCTGGAATATTCTAATCTTGTCAATAGGTCACAATGGAGGTTGATACCTCCCGAAGCTACCATAATATCAACACTCCCTCCTAGCTAGGGAGGTATAACCGATAATGGTCTTGAGCACAAACAGACCATTCAACTGGTAGCATCACGAGCATCGTCATTATTATCCAACTGGATAATCTCCATGACAACTGGTACAATGTCAACTGATAGAACACAATTGTGTTTATCCATAGTAGTACACAACTACTCAAACCGTGACACATAGTCACAGACAGTGGAACATATCCACCACAGTAGCATATCTCTACTGTCTGGAGACATGCAGTCTCCATAACAATCATCTGATATCAACCTGCACAGAAAATATTGTTATGATATAAACTGAATCAACTGGGCCATTCTTCCACTCACATCTGTGAGATCTGAAAGAGCATCTGCCCTTAGAGTAGAACATCAATGATGGGCTATCTGGACTATTCTTCTCAAGCAAGGAAGAATAACTGTCCTGATTTATGAGCCTGGACCATTCCCACCCTGGGCCATTCCTTCGGCACTAAACAAAGTGCAACCTGGAGAGAATGAGTCTGCCCTAGGGAATGCTTGTCCCTGATTGTTGAACCTGGACCATTCCCCACCTTGGGCCATTCCTCCGACACTAAACAAAGTGCAACCTGGAGAGAATGAATCTGCCCTAAGGAATGACTGTCCGGACCATTTCCTAAGGAAATGACTGTCCTGCACCAACCTCCAAAACGGACCATTCTTCGAAACTGCTTACAACTGTGAACTTCGAAAGAATGACTGTTCGGCGAGGCGGGCTAGTCTTCTTGAGTAACCCTCAAGAAGAGAGACTGCCCTAGACCATTCCCCATGTTAACCACAATGGGAAATCGCTGTCTATGGTACATCAACAATCCATCGAACCATTTTCATTACGAAAATGACCGTTCGATCTGGACCATTTTTGAATTGGAAAATGCCTGTTCGTCAGAATTCTCAAACCACTTTCCGAACTGGAAAGGAACTGCCCAAGCTGGACCATTTTTCAAACTTGAAAATGACTGTCCTCAATTCAATAATATGTCAGTGCTCTCTCCCAACCTGAAGAGTCATTTCTTTCCTTTCAACTAAGGGAGTTATTTTCACGATCCCCAATTTGTCTCGGAAATATGCAAACTTTATTTTGGACAGAGGCTTTGTCAGGATATTTGCTGTCTGCGCATTTGTGGGGATATACTGGAGCTTTACTTCTCCTTCCTGGACTTTATCTCGAATAAAGTAGTATTTGATCTCAATATGTTTTGATCGTTCATAAAACACTGGGTGTTCTGATAGCTTTATACAACTCTGATTGTCATAGTGTATTATGGTCGAATCTGGAACTTGATCAAATAAATCGGAGATTAGCTTTCTCAGCCATATTACTTCTGTGCATGCCTCACATGCTGCGATATATTCTGCTTCTACTGTGCTGAGTGCGACAGACTTATGTTTCCTGCTATCCCAAGATATCATAGCGGAGCCCAAGCTGAAACACATCCCTGAAGTACTCTTTATGTCTTCTGCACTTCCTGCCCAATCTGAATCTGTGAATCCATGAAGCTGTATATCACTGGATGCGGTATATCTTAAACCATAGTTTAGTGTTCCACGAATATATATTAGAACATGCTTTGCAGCTGTCCAATGCTCATGTCTAGGTTCCACCTGGAACTGACTTAGTGTGTTCACGGCAAAGTAAATGTCTGGTCGAGTATTTACCAAATACATCAATGACCCAATCAATTGTCGATATAGTGATGGATCTACTGGATCAGAATCTGAATCTCTTACTTTTCTTATATCTGTAGTCATAGGAGTGTCCATGGATTTGCAATCCATCATTCCAAACTTCTGAAGAATCTTTATTGCATACTTTCCTTGTCCAAGGAATACTTCACCACGCTTCTGCCATACTTCTAGTCCCAAGTAATAATGCATGAGAGCAAGATCTTTCATATCAAACTCAAAAGCTAGTTCCTTTTTGCACTGCATGATGAGAGACTCTTCACCTGTTAGGAATAGATCGTCAACATATAGTAGTAGAATCACAGGCGCATTGTTCACGACTTTGTAGTAAAGATTTGGATCTGCATGACTTTTGGAGAAACCGAGTCTCATTAGATAGCTGTCAATTCTGGCATACCAAGCTCTTGGAGCTTGCTTGAGTCCACATAAAGCTTTGTTTAGTCTGCAAACATGAGTGTCTCTGGAATGTACTTCAAATCCTTGAGGTTGTTCAATATATACTTCTTCTTCGATTGCTCCATTGAGGAAAGCTGTTTTTACATCCATTTGATGTAAACTCCATCCCATGGAAGCAACAAGAGATATGATAGCTCTAATGGAAGTATATCTAGCAACCAGAGCAAATGTTTCGTCATAGTCTTCTCCCTCCTTCTGGGAGAATCCTCTAGCTACGAACCTTGCTTTATATTTATCCACGCTTTCGTCTGCTGCATGTTTGATCTTATATACCCGTTTTGAAGTTACTACTGATTTTTCTTTAGGTCTAGGCACAATTTCCCATACATCATTTTTCATGATGGATTGGTGTTCTTCCATCATAGCTTCTTTCCATTGTTTCTTCTGAATTGCCTCTTCAAATGTGGTAGGTTCTTCATCTAGAAACTTTGTCATACATGCTGCATATCTTGAGAATCTTTTGGGCTTCTTACTTTTTCTGAAAGTCCCATCTGGGGCCTTGAGTCCGTCTGCTTCTTGTAAGGTAGCTTCAAGCCAAGCTGGTCGTTTCTTGGTCTTAGGTACGGTGTCTGAATCAATGGTATCACATGGTTGCATCGGATGATCAAGTTGTTCCTTTTCGTCATTCTGGTTTTCTGTGCTTTCTTCTATAGTTTCTTCTATGGATTTCTTGAAAGCCATCTTTTCATTGAAGGTCACGTCTCTGCTGATTTCAATCTTATGTTGTTCCGGGATATAGATTCTATAAGCCTTGGATGAGTCGCTATATCCCACGATTATGCCCTTCTTTCCTGAGGGTTCTAATTTATTCCTTTTGTCCTTGGGAATGTGAGAGTAAACAGGACATCCAAAGATTCTTAGGTTTTCCACATTAGGTTTCTTACCTGAGAAGGCTTCTTTTGGAGTCATATCCTTCAATATGCGGTGAAGACTTCTGTTCTGGACATATATTGCTGTCATGGCTGCTTCTCCCCATAAGAACATGGATAAACCTTGATTGTTTAGTAGCGCCTTCACTGTTTCTTCAGTAGATCTATTCTTCCCTTTCCGCTACACCATTTTGTTGAGGATTATGAGGAACAGTCAACTCCCTCCTAATCCCTGCTGATTTACAGAATGCAACGAATTCCTTTGATGTGTATTCTCCTCCATTATCTGTTCTCAAGGTCTTGATTTTCTTGTTCGTGAGGTTCTCTATCTCTGCTTTGAATACTTAAAACTTGTTGAATACTTCGTCCTTTGTCTTCAGAAGATGTAACCAAGTCTTTCTTGAATAATCATCTATGAAGATTACGTAGTAAAGAGAACCTCCTAGAGATTTGATTCGCATCAGACCGCAAACATCTGAGTGTATTAGATCTAGAATCTCCTTAGATCTATTGTTGCTGCTTGGGAATGGTTTCTTGATATTTTTTCCAAGAGCACATCCTTTGCAAATTCCTTCATGTGTAGACTGCAATTTTGGTATTCCTTCAACCATCTTTTTGAGAAAAGGTAATGCTTGATAGTTAATATGAGCCTACCTTCTGTGCCAAAGTTCATTGAGATTGACTTCATCATGTACAAGAGCTTCTTCATTTTTTTCTAGTAGTCTATATAGATTTCCTTCACGGGTTCCAATAACCCTAGCATTCTCTATGCTGGAGTCTTTATGCCAAGATAACACTTTTCCATCTGCGAAAGCTATTCTGTTTCCTTTGTCTTCTAGGCAGGATATGGATACAAGATTCTTTTCTAAACCAGGTACATATAATACATTGCTCAAATGAACATTGTTACCTGTTTTCAACTTGACAGAGGCTTGTCCAAATCGTTCGACTGGGTAAGTGCTTTTGTCTCCAAGCTCTACCTTGTACGATGTCTTCTTTTCATTTAGATTTGAGAGTCTGGCTTGATCTGCCGTCATATGCCTAGAAGCTCCACTATCAATTATCCACATGTCATCTTCAATCGTTCCTGTGAGTGCTGAGTAGTATAGATGACTAGTCTTTTCACTCATGACTTCGGTTGACTGGTGACTGGTCATGCCTTGATCCAAAACTTAAACTTTGACGTTTCTGCCTTCTGAGAGTGCCAAGAGATGCATTGGACTAAGGTGCACTTGAATACCTTCTTCTTGAACGAGATGTTCCATCACAAGGTGCTGGATCGGGGTTTTAGGGTTTCTGCAACTGCTCCTACTAGTAACCCTAGCGGCAATGTCTTGGAAGCTGCTCCTGCTAGTAACCCTAGCTACATTTCTTTAGTGAGCTTAGTATCCTAATGGCTATGCTTCCTTCCAGCGGTTAGACTGAATGAAGGAGGTGTGGGCCACTGTTGAATATGACGGCGATATAACGGAAATGTCGGATGTGTCGCCGAAATTTTCACTCAGCGGAAATTTTCGTTTGAATATGTTGCGAAACTTCCAATAAATTGAATGTGTCGCGACACATTCATTAACTCGCGACATTTTCTCAATGTGTCGCAAGTCGATGGAATGTGTCGGCCTGCTCAATTTTTTTTGCAAATTTAAAGTGCGTGAGGAGTTTTAGAGGCCACGGGTGGCTTTTTTTCTTCATTATTTCACTTGTGAAGTGTGAGAGAGCTAGAGAGGTGTGAGGAAAACCATTGTGCATCTATCCAAGGAGGAGAAAGCCAAGGATCTTGCTTCCATTAGCGCCAACGGAGAGATCAAGATTTCCAGGTATGATCAAAAA
>ML817803.1:125566-137953 GCA_009831015.1 Picea engelmannii | reverse complement strand
TTGATACCTCTCGAAGCTACCATAATATCAACACCCCGTAGGGTATGGAAATGTGGTACAAGGTTGAAAAACAGGGTCCTGATGGCTGATTGGATTTCTGAACTCTGAATTTTGAACAAGGATTTGTTCAATCTTTGGCGGCTCGCTGGAAGTCCATCCTAGTGCAACTTGGTGGATAAAAGGATTCTTCCATTATCATGGCCACATTATATTCATTATCCCCCTTGGGTACCTCCCTAAGTATCTTATATTATCTTTCCTAGGTACATTATGTTAATTTCTTGAAACCCAACAGTCAGAAATTTTATGCCAATAATTTAAAACCTCATAATTTAATCTGCTGCTGATATAAATTCTGTAAATTCTGCAGAAAATTTACAGCTGAGTTTTAACCATTAAAATGCACAGTGGAATCATAAACATCACACACATTTGAACATAGATATTTCTGGGCAATGCCCCTGGAAAAAAACCCTGAAGGGAAAACCGGTAAATGAGAGGATTTTATTGGCTTTAGAGGAAGGAAAAAAATGACAACAACTAATTTAGAAATTTCTTACAGCTTAGCAAACTCGGTTTCCTTTTTCGACCCTACTTTTTTGGCTCTGCTTTTTCGGCCCCACTTTTTCAGGCCTGTCATCCACCAGTTTGCACAAGATGGATTTCTTGAAGAGCCGCCAAAGAATGAGCAATCAGTGCTCATATGACAGAGTTCAGAATTCAGTCGGTCTTATGAAAGATCATTTTTTTCCGCATTTCCACTATTGTAATAAATGTCTTGAGTATGAGATATTGTAAAAGGCTATTGGCCACCTAAGACCTAGGAGTGAGCAGGTACTCTGGAGTGTTTTTCTTACTTGTTAATTATTTTTTCTGCTTGCCTTTGTGAGTGATTAAATAATTTCTAAGTTTTTTCACTCAGAAGACTGACTCCAGAGACAGAGTATGTGCTGGCGATCAGGTCTTGGCATGGAAAATCCAATGTCTTGTGTCTAAATGTATATAAGCTCATACTAGAACATATTGATTGAGTCATTTGGAAATTGCGGCTAGGTTTGATAGTTTTTTTTAAGTTTTCAATGAATTAATTAAATTTCCGCAAAAATGGAATTTATTAATTCCGAGTCAATAAATTGTAAAAATATGGCATAAAACATTGTCAGATGCCATATTTATAGTCGTTTTCCAGTCCAGAGTATCATGTAAACCCCTATTTCTCATCTTTCGAGACAAAAAAATGATTATTATCACTAAAAAATCAATTTAACTCGAAAATTATGGAAAATGGGTAATTAAATTAGTCTCCTAAATTTTAGGAGAACTGGGGAACATGTTTGGAACATGTTTTTCTCATGTCCCCAGCTGACTGGAAGCTTGGGCGAGTTCAACTGAGGTAGGGTCGACTTGATTGAAGATGACATGGACTTGGGGGAGATCCCAATGTGGGAACTCGACCCCACATCCTAGTTGGCGCATTCCTAAAGCATGGGCGCATATCCCAATGGCCCACGCATTCCCTAACTACCCCTTTAGTCCCCCTCACTCCCACTCTCACCTCACATCACTCACCCACCACTCCACATCACTTCCCTTTACCTTACACCACTCCACCTACACTACACTCATCCCTAGAGCATCTACCCATTCACTAGTGCACCACTCTCTCATCATCCACGCATCTCCTAAACCCTAACCCTAACCCTAGCGCATATCTACCTAGGGATTGTCATCCTATTTGCTATATAAGAGAGGCGACCCCTCCTTCCTCACTAGTTAGAATTCATGGGAAGAAGTATTGTATTGTATCATTGCTATTTGATTAAGGAATAAAAGACTTTGGAGCTCTATGTGGTGTCTTGTGCCAATGTGTCGAGGATCTTCTCCCTTCATGATGCTTTGAGTATGGTAAATTTATCTTGCTTGAAGCTATTACTTGTTCATTTGATAAGGTATTAGTAAACTAGTTTGTCTTGCCGATTCTTATTTCATCACATTTCAATCTATGAATCCATGTTGATATTGTTTTAATTGCATGCTTTCAAGGTTTATGTGTAGGATATTTTAACTGTTTGCTTGCAAGGGTAATTTAAGTTTGCAGGGTCTCTACTTTGGAGGAGTGGAAGGTTCTTGCTTGAACCTCCATCGTCTTCAATTGCATCCAGTGGAAGGATTCCCCTCTTCAACACATCATTTTGACTCCATCGCCCAAGTTCCTTGGTTTCAAATTATCTCTTTCCCCTTCTCTCTCAATTTTTTATAAGAAAATTTATCATTCTCTTTGGTTTTCTGTTGCATGCAAGGATTTAGTTAATCTTAAAAGTATAAAAATGTTCTATATCAGTTGCATGCAGTCTCTAAAAGCTAGATCTGAAGTTTACGAAAGAATTTCATCTCTTTGCCAAGTTCTAGCTCAATTTTGTCTCTAATTAGCCTTCAATTTCCTAGTATTTTTGAGGCTTGTGGTAGGCAAAAATTTACACAGTTTTAAAGTATAAATCTGCAAGTCTTAGTTGTTGTTCTTTGCTGATTTAACATCAGCCTTAAAGACCCTAAGGAGGTTAGCTATCTAGCTATCACTCCTTAGTTATTTTTCCTGTTTTAGCATAATTTAACTTAGCAATTTTTACATTTTTTTGGGGTTGACCAAAGACACTTTTAAAGTGTTTTTGGTCATCTTTTGCATTTGATTGCTTGCTGTTTTATCGCAGATATAACAGGTACAATAGGAGATGTTGCTGAAATTTTGAAGTTTAGCTTCTTCCAAGACCCTCCCGGTGCTCCCGGGAGCTTTGCATTTCAGTTTCTTTCTTGAAAAAGACTTTGTAAACACTTGATCTCTCAATATAAAGATCAAGTGTATCAAAAAGAAAGTAGTTTAATTTTGTAATAAAGTTAGCGAGCCACAAATCTCGTCTTTAGTTGTTTCCCCTGCCCCTGGGGGGAAACTGGTGCCTTTTGCTTTTTTCTGCTTTTCGGGGTTGTGTCCTGTTTCATTGGTTTTATTTAGTGTTTCATGCATAAACAAGCTAAAATTAACTCATCTCATTTAAATCAAAGTTTTAAAATCAACTGCAAGTTCTAGGTTTGCTTATTACTAGTTTCCTTTTGCGAAGTTATTGGAATAAACCCCAATTGTTCAAATCTGAGTATGCAAGCCCGCTGTCACGCTCAAGTGCTTCGGTGACTCAGAAACGATTTGAACAGTGCATGCTAGTATAACTAGGACACTCTCTAAGTGACATTATTCATCTAAGACCTCTACCCTGGGTGGACTGTGTCAAGTCAAGGGGTAACTCACCTCGTTGGACCTGCGGCACACCTGGTCGGTAAGTCTATAAGATTGGCGAATAACGCACAAAGAGGCCACATTCACTTTGTACATAAAGAGTGGGGACCCCGACTTTAATCCCCACTTCACGGTCTCAAAACTTTTCTAATAACACCAAATCCCTTAATTAAAACACTCAAGATAAAATTAACGCGACACTTTCATCACATCACATTTTATTGTTTATCTGGCACTGGTCTTTCATGCTTATCTATTGTCATTTTATCTATTGATGCAAAGCTTATCTTTATGTTTATGTGATGATTGATGAATGCTCATGGTTGGTTTCACATGCGGTATCCTTTTGATCAAACTTATGTTGTGTTGATATTATCTTGTGTTCAAAAAATATAAACTCCTAGAAATAAAGTGCTTTTACTTTCTTAGGTTAGAAAAGCCTTAGATTATTTTTCATAGGGACTACCCCCCTTGGCTTCGCTAGGAGTTGGCCTAGACAGAGGAGTTGAGGATCAGGTGACAACACCTTGACTCGAAACTTGCCCCCAATGACACACCAAGTGGATTGAAGGTTTCTTCCACGTTACCCCAGGTGTGTATTAGGACGACAACGTTTTTTGGCACCGTTGCCGGGGATAAACCTTTCTATTCCCGGATCACGACTTTTGTTTTCTTTTTTTCTTTTTGCTTTGTTTGATGCTTCTTGTTTGTTTATAATAAACTTGATCATCTCGCGACTCTAGTTCAAAATAACTTGACAAAGTATTCTGCAAGGAGGAACTCACGGTTTGCTTAGCTTCATCCTTAAACCCAAAGGTGTTTTGAGAGGAAGTTAGGCAAGCTTTCTTCTCGTAGGATCCTTAATAATTTTGGGTCCCATTCCATCTCTGTTAGACCTTTCTTTTTTAATAAGTCTAGCTTAGAAATGGATGAGATTTATAAACCTATTGATTTCTCTGCAATAAGTGGTTATCCACATATAATTCCAGAAAATGCTTTACAAAATCTGCCTTGTTTTCAAAGTAATAACATGGTTGAGGTTAGACGTCATGTTCAGAGAGTTTCACATTGCTTCTATAAATGGTGCGCCGATTCCTTATAAGAAGATATACAAATGAAGTTGTTTATCTTGTCCTTTGACGATGATGATCTTGGTTGGTTCACAAAGCTCAAGGATAACTAAGTCAAAACTTGCAAAGAATTGATTGATGCTTTCATGGAAAAATGGAAGGAGAAGGAACCTCCGATTATAAAGACAGTCAGTTCAGATGCTTCACTAGATTCTGAGGAGGAATTTAAAGATGTCATTTAGGCCATGAAATTCGTCCATGCAATGTAGTTAAAGGCCATGGAAACCCCCCTTGCAAAGGCAAAAGCTTGTATTGAGTATTTAGACCCTATAGAGCCAGAGCTTCACAGTGAACAAGAAAGGGAATTTCACCTGGGAATTCTGGAAGAGCCTATAGATGAGTCATTAACTGGTCATGAGGAAACAAAGGATTTTGAGTTTGAAATGATTGAAATCCAGATAATTCAAATCCCCATCCTCCTCCCAAGGAATCCATCTCCTTAGAGAATTTTTTTGACAATTATGATGATCTTGAAACGATTAGTGAAGCAGATTCCTTGATAGTTCCAGTTCCAGTTCTAGCTACAGTTTCAATTCCACTCTCTCAGCCAACAAATGACTTAATGACAGATAATGGGAAATTGGAAGATGGCTTTAGTTTGTCAACTCCAGATCATTATGAGCAATGGTTAGCCTTCCACCATGACAGTCCAATGCAGAACTTCTTTAAAGACTTACAAGGCTTACCAAACTTCAAAGTTTGGTTGAATAAAAACAAGCATATGTTTCTTGGGTGGTCTGATCCTAAGAAAAGGGCCAAGTTGATAAAACTTGGAAAAGGATCTTCAACGAGTCATCCCGGGCAGGGATTATTCAAGCATCTAAGGTCTTGTTTCGTCCATGACTTGTCTGGTTTATGTATTTTCCACTTCAGCCAGTTGGACATTGGAAGGGTTAAAGCTACCAGTGAACAAACAAGTTTCAAGTCTTCGTCAATAATGTTATTTGATGCCATGGGGCATCCTCTGTAACGTATCTCTGACGCTTTCCTCCGCATTTTAAATTTTATTTATGTTCACTTTCTTCTTTTATACTTTATGTATAATAGTTCATTTTCATTTTTGTATTTACATGTATAATAATTGTGCAATTTCAATTTACACTTGGTCTTCATATACATGTGTCGCTGATGTTGTTTTTGGCGAGATGTTTGTGATGTAGGGACAGATTCTGGATTTTCGCATGCTCCCCCTTTCTATAAAAGGATCAAGCACACGTCCCCATATGAAGCCTATGTTATCCGCCATTTTGCACAAGATGGATTTCCTGAAGAGCCGCCAAAGAATGAGCAATCAATGCTCATATGACAGAGTTCAAAATTCAGCCGGTCTTATGAAAGACCATTTTTTTCCGCATTTCCACTATTGTAATAAATGTCCTCAGTATGAGATATTGTAAAAGGCTATTGACCACCTAAGACCTAGGAGTGAGCAGGTATTCTGGAGTGTTTTTTTTACTTGTTAATTATTTTTTCTGCTTGCCTTTGTGAGCGATGAAATAATTTCTAAGTTTTTTCACTAAGAAGACTGACTCCAGAGCCGGAGTATGTGCTGACGATCAGGTCTTGGCATGGAAAATCCAATATCTAGTGTCTAAATGTATAGAAGCTCATACTAGGACATATTGATTGAGTCATTTGGAAATTGCGGCTAGGTTTGATAGGTTTTTTTTAAGTTTTCAGTGAATTAATTAAATTCTCGCAAAAATGGAATTTATTAATTTTGAGTCAATAAATTGTAAAAATATGGCATAAAACATTGTCAGATGCCATATTTATAGTCGTTTTCCAGTCCAGAGTATCATGTAAACCCCTATTTCCCATCTTTCGAGACAAAAAAGTGATTATTATCACTAAAAAATCAATTTTACTTGAAAATTACGGAAAATGGGTAATTAAATTAGTCTCCCAAATTTTAGGAGAACTGGGGAACATGTTTGGAACATGTTTTTCTCATGTCCCCAGTTGACTGGAAGTTTGGGCGAGTTCAACTGAGGTAGGGTCGACTTGATCGAAGATGACATGGACTTGGGGGAGATCCCAATGTGGGAACTCGACCCCACATCCTAGTTGGCGCATCTACCCATTCACTAGTGCGCCACTCCCTCATCATCCACACATCTCCTAAACCCTAACCCTAACCCTAGTGCATATCTACCTAGGGATTGTCATCCTATTTGCTATATAAGAGAGGCGACCCCTCCTTCCTCACTAGTTAGAATTCGTGGGAAGAAGTATTGTATTGTATCATTGCTATTTGATTAAGGAATAAAAGACTTTGGAGCTCTATGTGGTGTCTTGTGCCAATGTGTGGAGGATCTTCTCCCTTCATGATGCTTTGAGTATGGTAAACTTACCTTGCTTGTAGCTATTACTTGTTCATTTGATAAGGTATTAGTAAACTAGTTTGTCTTGCTAATTCTTATTTCATCACATGTCAATCTATGAATCCATGTCTTGATAATTGCATGCTTTCAAGGTTTATGTGTAGGATATTTTAATGGTTTGCTTTCAAGGGTCTCTACTTTGGAGGAGTGGAAGGTTCTTGCTTGAACCTCTAGCATCTTCAATTGCATCCAGTGGAAGGATTCCCCTCTTCAACACATCATTTTGACTCCGCCGCCCAAGTTCCTGGTTTCAAATTATGTCTTTCCCCTTCTCTATCAATTTTTATAAGAAAATTTATCATTCTCTTTGGTTTTCTGTTGCATGCAAGGATTTAGTTAATCTTAAAAGTATAAATCTGTTCTATATCAATTGCATGCAGTCTCTAAAAGCTAGATCTGAAGTTAACAAAATAATTTAATCTCTTTGCCAAGTTCTAGCTCAATTTTGTCTCTGATTAGCCTTCAATTTCCTAGTATTTTTGAGGCTTGTGGTAGGCAAAAATTTACACAGTTTTAAAGTATAAATCTGCAAGTCTTAGCTGCTGTTCTTTGCTGATTTAACATCAGCCTAAAAGATCCTAAGGAGGTTAGCTATCTAGCTATCACTCAATTATTTTTCCTGTTTTAGCATAATTTAACTTAGCAATTTTTACATTTTTTTGGGGTTGACCAAAGACACTTTTAAAGTGTTTTTGGTCATCTTTTGCATTTGATTGCTTGCTGTCTTATCACAGATATAACAGGTACAAGAGGAGGTGCTGCTGAAATTTTGAAGTTGAGCTTCTTTCAAGACCCTCCCGGTGCTCCCGGGAGCTTTGTATTTCAGTTTCTTTCTTGAAAAAGGCATTGTGAACACTTGATTTCTCAATATAAAGATCAAGTGTATCAAAAAGAAAGTAATTTAGTTTTGTAATAAAGTTAGTGAGCCACAAAGCTCGTCTTTAGTTGTTTCCCCTGCCCCTGGGGGGAAATTGGTGCCTTTTGCTTTTTTCTACTTTTCGGGGTTGTGTCCCGTTTCATTGGTTTTATTTAGTGTTTTATGCATAAACAAGCTAAGATTAACTCATCTCATTTAAATCAAAGTTTTAAAATCAACTACAAGTTCTAGGTTTGCTTATTACTAGTTTCCTTTTGCAAAGTTATTGGAATAAACCCCAATTGTTCAAATCTGAGTATGCAATCCCGCTATCACGCTCAAGTGCTTCGGTGACCCAGAAACGATTTGAACAGTGCATGCTAGTATAACTAGGACAATCTCTAAGTGGCATTATTCATCTAAGACCTCTACCATGGGTGGACTGTGTCAAGTCAAGGGGTAACTCACCTCGTTGGACCTGTGACACACCTGGTCAGTAAGTCTATAAGATTGGCGAATAACGCACAAAGAGACCACATTCACTTTGCACACAAAGAGTGGGGACCCCGACTTTAATCCCCACTTCACGGTCTCAAAACTTTTCTAATAACACCAAATCCCTTAATTAAAACACTCAAGATAAAATTGATGCGACACTTTCATCACATCACATTTTATTGTTTATCTGACACTGGTCTTTCATGCTTATCTATTGTCATTTTATCTATTGATGCAAAACTTATCTTTATGTTTATGTGATGATTGATGAATGCTCATGGTTGGTTTCACAGGCGGTATCCTTTTGATCAAACTTATGTTTTGTTGATATTATGTTGTGTTCAAAAAACATAAACTCCTAGAAATAAAGTGCTTTTACTTTCTTAGTTTAGAAAAGCCTTAGATTATTTTTCATAGGGACTACCCCCCTTGGCTTTGCTAGGAGTTGGCCTAGATGGAGGAGTTGAGGATCAGGTGAAAACACCTTGACTCGAAACTTGCCCCCAAGCACACACCAAGTGGATTGAAGGTTTCTTCCACGTTACCCCAGGTGTGTATTAGGATGACAACAAGGCCAACTTTTTTGGCCAACAATTTTTTCGGCCCTGAAAAATTGGCTTTCCTCCAGTTGCAAATTCATTCTCTTCCTCAGCCAAATCGCCCTCTTCCTCTCAACTCAATGTGTCTCTAACACCCTCACACTCTCTGTGAGTCTCTCACACTGTGTATGCGACTCTCGCCTCCTCACACAATGTGTGACACAAGTACATGAGCAAAGACTCTTTTGCTCTAATTTACTTTCTGTGTGCCTCTCACTCTCCTTAGATTTTCTTTTGTAATCTCTTAATGACCAAATCCCTAACCCTAAGACCTCAACGGTCAAGATTAGATCTTTCCTTCCTAAGATCAACGGTTGTGACTTAATCTCTTGTTGAGATTACTTAAATCACTTAAGTCACTCAACTTTATAAAAAAGTCACTTTAGTCATTAAATAAAAGCCACATTAACTTTATAAATGCAATTATAAAGTTAAAGATCTAGAGAGCATCGCTCAGACACCTCTGCATGCTAAGCACCGCTAATGCAAAAGTACCTGTTTGAGCTACCCCAAAAACTAACACTCCCTCTTAGCGAGAAAGGTACATATGGAACCTCCACCTGAGCCTGTTTCCAACCCCATCACTCCATCTACTGTTGTAGCTGCTCCCTCTAAACCAAAAAGCTTCCCTGCCACTTGCACTGGATCTTGTGTTGAAGACCTGTTCTTCCTATCCATGCCCTTAGGAGTCTCCTCATACTCCTGAGCATCCAACTGTGTCATCTCATACCAGCTGAGACTCCTGACAGTACCATCTGTCACTGACACTGATCCTGAATCCAGGATTCGCTTGGACTCACACACAGGATGTCCCAACAACTTGTATAACCTCCCCGGTCTCACACCAAGCACTGCTGCTGCGTCTAGGGTAGCTCCCTCTAGATATATGTGCACATGTCCATAATGGAACATAACTCCATATCCCTCATCCTCCAAAGCTGATATTGAGAGCAAGCTTACCTTCAACTCTGGAACAAACAACATCTCTGCCACCTCTAGCGATCCTCCTGACTCTAGTTGGAATCTCACACGTCCAACCCCCTTTACTACATGCATGGTACTAGTCCCACAATCCACATGACAGTCTGAATCTGTCTCTGAAACACTAAGGAACATCGACCTCATTCCCATCATATGGCGAGAACTAGAAGAGCCACTGTCCACAATCCATGCTCCAATGTCCCCAGACTCTGCATTACCACTGCCTGAAAGACACGACACAAGAGAATGGTAATGCAGAGTCTTCATTACTCAACATGTAGCAACATCAACAACATCAGGTAGTAGAATCAACATCAAATGAGATCAAAATCAAAGGAGACACTCTTTGTGAGTCTCTCACACTGTGTATGTGACTCTCTCACCTCCTCTCACAATGTGTGACACAAGCACATGAGCAAAGAATCCTTCTTTGCTCAAATGTACTTTCTGTGTGCCTCTCACTCTCCTTAGATTTGCTTTTTTAATCTCTTAATGACCAAATCCCTAACCCTAAGATCTCAATGGTCAAGATTAGATCTTGCCTTCCTAAGATTGACAGTTGTGACTTAATCTCTCGTTGAGATGGCTTAAATCACTTAAGTCACTCAACTTTATAAAAGATTCACTTTAGCCATTAAATAAAAGCCACATTAACTTTATAAATGCAATTATAAAGTTAAAGATCTAGAGAGCGTCGCTCGGACAGCTCCGCATGCTAGGCACCGCCAATGCAGAAGTACATGTCCGAGCTACCCCAAAAACTAACACATTACATTACCCTTAACTTCATAAATGAACACAAATACATCCACACAATAATAGACACAAGAATGTAAAATGAACCCTTAAGGTAGGGTAACACCATCAAATACTCCTTATGGAAGGAATCATTCCACAAGCCATGCTTACTACAATACAATAACATTCGACATATTTCAATACAATGATACTTATGTGCATATATACTTCTCATGAGTATACCTTGTGGTCTATGCCAACTACCCTTATTATTATATTATTTCCTCTATTTACATAGTGGGCTTATTCCATGATTATGGTGACATTACATTCATTATCCCCATTGGGTACCTTCTTAGGTACCCCATATTATCCTCCCTAGGTATATTACAAATCACTTTTTATTATTCTTGTGGCTTAAGCCTTTGATGTGTTTGGTGCTTTTGGATGATTTCAAATTCTTTGATTGGTTTGTGTCACTGACCATATTACTTAAGTGCACATGAATGCTAGGGGTGATTTATTGAATGATTAACTGATGGTATTTACTATGATCTTGATGTCTACTCTTGAGTGGCTCCGACTCACCATTTGCTTGTGTTGATGATCAATGAACTATTTGATTATTTTGATTTGCATGGATAACTCATTGTGGGTGTTTCTTGCTATTTGGGTCTAACTGCTTTGTTGAGCTCTTTTGATTGATGATTGGGATGATCCTTGCTTATTGCTTCATATCAACCTGCATTATTTAGGCAAAGTTTGTTGAGTAGTTGGATTGTGTTTTGCTTCTAGGGATGTAACAATTCTTTTGTTTGGTTAAGCATCATTGTGGGTTCTTGCATTGTCTCAGTGGTGATGGATATGTTTCCTTGCTAAACTTGCTTGAGTTATGAGCAAATGGTGTGAATTTTTAATTGCTTTGATCTTCTTTAGTTGCTCCTTTGAGTTCGGATGTGTTATCACCATTTTGTGGATAACTAAGGAGATGATGTCTTGAGGCCCTTAGGTTGCAGATATGGAGTGCCGAGAGACTACATGACCAACAATACCCTTTGCACAGATGGAAAACCCACTCACCACTGCAGATGGTCACAGGTTTACAGATGGCATCGACCACACCAGTTGGCTTTCTGAAGGCATTGGGCCTTGCTCCATAAGGTACAAGTCAGTATTATGGTGAGCATCATTTCAATATCTAAACCATTTGATTATGTTGTGTTTTAGATTTGCTCTAGATTCCATGATATGTGCTTGGACATTATTCCTTTTGGCCTGCTTCACCTTGGTGGTTGACATTGTGCCCCAGTAAGTGATCTTCTTTGGGAATGGGTTTGCTACTGGGAAATCCCTTAATGAGCCATCGTACCGTTCTCGACCATACTTACCATTTTCCATCATTATTCCCCTCCATTTCCTTATCTCTTGGGATTTAGGGTGTATTGACCCAAGAAGGGGTTGTCCCTCATTCTATGGGAAGAAGGGGCTAAAGGGCCAGAGGGGTTGGTGTTGGGTAAAATATAAAAAACCATATATAAACCTTCCAGATGCTTCGCCCAGGGATCACCCAAGAAAGCAAATAAAACGCTTATCTTTGAATAAAAGGGGACCCATAATATAACAAAGAAATGCTTGAAAGGAAGATTGAAGGATAAGAGGTCTCATCACGAGCCGACCTATCACGTCGATGGATATCTAGTGGTATGACATTGTCATTATTTGGTCACCAAACCAGGGCAGTGACTGTCAGTTGCATGGTTGAGAGAAAGGGGGTCTCATCACGAGCCATCCTTCTCATTTCCATTAGGCATTGTGGGTGACATTGCCACCATCTGGTCACCACGCCAGGGCAGTGACCTTCAACCTCTCCTTGTGCTAAAGAAAATATAAAGAAAGAAAGATAAAAGGCAAATGA
>ML817803.1:80090-94795 GCA_009831015.1 Picea engelmannii | reverse complement strand
TTTGGTTTGCCCAAGTCCATCATTTCTGATCGAGATTCTCGATTTGTTGGAAGTTTTTGGTCGAGTTTGTGGGCACTCATGGACACCAAGTTGAAAAAGAGCACAACTTTTCATCCGCAGACAGATGGTCAGACAGAGGTGGTGAATCGTACAGTGGTAGATCTTCTTCATGCATATTGCAGCAAGCATCCTAAGCTTTGGGATGAACATTTACATTATGTTCAACATGCGTACAATCGAGCTAAGCACTCTTCGACGCAAACGTCGCCATTTGAGACATGTTTTGGCTATTTTCCCAAGTCACCTTTAGATTTCATCTTTGGGAAAGATATTGCCGTTGATGGGAAGTATGATATTGATCGGGCAGAGAAGTTCATCGAAGAAATTCAGTCGATACATCAGGTCGTGCAAGAGCAGTTGGAGAAGAGTCAAGCCAAGTACAAAGCGAGACATGCCAAGCATCGTGTTGATCACAGTTTTGAAGTTGGTGATGAAGTGTGGCTTTACATCAGCAAGGAGAGGCTTAAAGGAGAAGGTAAAAAGTTGAAACCAATTCGATATGGTCCCTTCAAAATTGTCGGCAAGATTGGTAACAATGCTTTTCGTTTAGATTTGCCTCCATATATGTAGATGTATGCAGTTGTTAATGTTGAGAATTTGAAGTTGTATGAGCCTCCGTTGATTGATGATCAAGGAGAGCATGTTCAGATTCCTTCCATAGATGATTTTTAGCCAGAGTATCTAACAGAACTGCAGGAAGACATCATACTTGACAGGAGGATGCGAACTTCGAAGCGAGGGAATGTGGAGTATTTGCGAGTTGGTATTAAGGGGACGAATCCAAGCAAGGCCAAGTGGATTGAGGTTGGAAGGGTGAGGGAACTATACCCTCATCTTCACATAGACTGAGATAGTCTTTTCGAGGTCCAAAAGCTTCCCAATGGGGAGGTGTGATCAAGGGATCAAATTTTGCTCAATTTTCAAAGTGCTTGGAATGCGACGAAAATAGTGCCATTGCGTCCGTCTCGTCTTCCTGATTCCGACAGTATATTTACTTTCACAAACGGAGTCCGTATGGAGGAGATATCACGATCTGTCCGCCAAGCCAAACATGTAAAAATTTGGGATGCTGACTGTACCTGTCCGTACAGTCCGTACGGCCACGTGGAGGGACGTACCATCATGATGACATGGTAGTTTGATGATGTGGTGCATATTGGTTGGTTGTTTGTTGGCGAATGCTGTGCTGACACGTGTCACTATGTGGTTGGTTCATATGTTTGTGTTTATATAAAATGGTATGGAGGCCGCGGGGTTCGACCTCCGGACCTCTCCAAACACTAAAGTTTTCATAACATTCCGCTAACCAGCAGTCCTGCCTTTGATCCTTGTTAACTATGCCTTCAATAGTTTATTTAACATTGATGTTATGTATAGAGGAAAGGGGGGCGGGCCGGGGCTTAAGCCCTGACCCATGGTTTTATTGCAAATATAATATGACCATATGTATAGTGGCGCGCGTGCATGTTTATTGTTTGGATTGCAATGTATTACATTGCATATATGTATACCATATTACATTTAAAATGTGCGCGGGGTATTTTAACCTTTGGTTAATACATATGAACCCGTGGTTTGGTCGGTGTGTAACCGCGCGGGAGTTTTTAAAACGGATTAACCACTTTTATGCCCAGTCTATGGTCGCGTGAGCCATATGACCCAGTGCCGAGGCGGTTAGGGGTTGGAGGCGCCCTAACCGTTCTACGGTTTGTACCAGTGCGTGGTTGCGTACGAGTCTTGGTTTTTCCGCTTAAATGAGCGTGTGTGCTAGGTTTGAAGCACAAGGGTGCGATTTGTAGAACCAGAGACAACAAAGTTGAAGGGGGAGACTTCAAGAAGGCTATCTTCTTCATTTTTCGACCGTTTCAGGTGCCGAAAGAGACCAGACAGGGGTTTTGGGACGCTGCGGAGCCATTGGAGCAGTCATTTTGTCATTTTGAGCACTGTAAGGCATGTTTTTGAGCACTTTGAGCAATTTAATAATAATGATCCATTGGAAGCTGGACCAGGAGATGTAGCCCGGAGTGGGGTGAACTCCTTTATCAAGTTGCTGTGTTTATGTCTGATGTTCAGTGATTTATGCTGCTGTCTATGTGTATTTTCTACATAAGTAATCCTTAATTATGTGTTGCAAATTGATCCGGTTGCTTTAAACACATAAACATTTCACTTGCAATTATTATTCAAGTTTCAAGTCTTCTTCATTTTTAGATCACGAGGGTATCGTCAATGGTAAAATGAGAAGACAATCTTCTATATTCTAACAAGGCACACATATGTCAAGGGAACCTACTCCTAGTGCTAAAGGAAAAACACTTTCTACATCGATTACCTTTTCCCGTAAAAGGGGTATAGGGAATCAATAGTTTATTTACTTGATTTCATTGTAGATGACTCATGAATCATGATGGCGATCATGAGATACATTTATTATATTTTTTGGTGACTCATGAATCATGACATGATTCATTTTTTATGTGTGATGTATCATTAGACATCTTATATATCATTTTTCTTTCCATATTCATGTGGAAATATGTCTATTTGATGCTATTGTTGCATTAAATGTTTCAAAAATTAAAAAAAAAAAATATTTTTGTATTTTTTTTAAGTTTGCCGATATATTGCCGATGTTTACTAAACAATGTTTTCTGGACCTTGACGATTTTTTCTCCGAAACGATTTTTGTAACACTGATTGTAACTAGAGATTGTTGAAATATACTCAGCCCCATTTGAAGCTAGTTTTCCCATTTGGGTTTCCAGGTTGGTTATGCAAGTGACTTCTTCATGGTTTATTTCATGTTTGCTAAGTACACTATCATATAAGACATTCTTGGCTGTAGAAGTTGCAAACCAAGACTTGGATGAGTTGTAGAAGTTTTATTAACATTTTGAGAGTATTTGTTTTCCATTGTTGGCATTGGCCTTGGGGCATTTTCCAAGCCTTGAAGACAACCAGTAGAGCAATTCATTTTGCATGTGAACAAATGCCTAGTGGACTTTCTAGAGACAACACTTTGTCCAAGATTGAGATAGAGAACATAAAGAGAATTCTACATAGTATTCGTGTTGGTGAAGTGAGTGGTCTATAAGTCCCTTGTTTATGGATCAGATGATATCATAGTAGTTTAATCCTTGACCATGGAAAAACTACTAGTAGTTTGAGGACAACGCAAACCTCAACATGAGTAAAGAAGTCAAAGAAAAGTTGGAAGACTTATGGGTGTTAATATTATGGTAGCTGTGGGAGGTATTTACCTCCACGTGTGAACCTGACGAGAATAGAAGACTTCGGAAATCAAGAGAAAACCCTAATGAGTTGGTTAATAACCCTAGAAGTCTTGTCGGCTCAAGAAGATAATTTATATTAGGTTATTAGCCTCCAACAGAAGAAGTCGACCAGAAATAATAATAATATACTGAACAGACACATATCCAGAAGGAGAAGTCGGCCCCAACAAATCTGGCAGAACCAGTATAAATACAAAGCACCAGTTCTCAATTTGACACATCTCAGAATTGCAGTTCCCAGTTTGGTGCACACTGCAGTTCCCAGTTTGGTGCACACATGTGGAGGAGGGCTGTAGGTGCAACTGCAATAGCAGCTAGTTTTCAGTATGAGCTTGGACTATCTCTTGGCTAGGGTTTGGAATATCTGATCAGTTATTGTTGGTGCGCTATCCTTGGAGGAAGATGCGCTACAACTTGTTTGGCTATCTAGCCTAGGGTTTGCTTCCGGAGTAATTCTCAGTCAAGGTTAAGGTGCTCGAAGGGTGGCTTCGGCCTATGGTTCGGTGACGAGGGTATCGTCAATGGTAAAACGAGCACACAATCTTCTATATTCTAATAGGTTATGGGACCACACCTCATTCATTCAGTCTAAACACTGGAAGGAAACATAGGTGCTAGGATATTGAGCTCGCTGAGGAACTGTCGCTAGGGTTACTAGTAGAAGCAACTTCCAAGACACTGCCGCTAGGGTTACTAGCAGGAGCAGTTGCAGAAACCCTAAACCTCTTGTTGAGGCACCTTAAGTGAATGGATTGAACTAATCTATGGATAGATCAGTGCACTCTAGCCTAGCGCATCTCTTGACACTCTCAGCAAGCCAAGACGTGAAGTTTGAATTTCTGGTCAAATCTAGGGTTTGACCAAGTCAAGCAAGCCATGACTAACTCTATGAATTTTGAGAACAAGTTAGATGGAGCCTCTAACTCCATAGCATGGAAGATAAGGATTGACCTCATCCTTTCCAAGAATAAAGTGCTAGATATCGTGAAAGGAAATATCGTGAAGCCAAAGTTTGAAGAAGGAAAAGAGAAGGAACTGCAGAACGTTGCAACTATGGAGAAGTTCAAAGATGTTGACATCAATGCCATGAGTATCATAGTGGATTCTATAAAATAACACTTGATACCCTACATCTCCCATCTTGGCTCATCGAAGAATATGTACGATGCCCTAACAAATCTCTTCTCAGTCAAAAACATTGGACAAGTTATGAGTCTGAAGAATGAACTCCGTAACATGAAGATGAATGATGACAACAACATAACATCATACTTTGTAAGGATATCCCAGTTAAGAGATCAACTACAAGCTATTGAAGATATCACTTCAGAAAAGGAATTGGTGAAGATAGTACTCAATGGTCTTCCCAAGACATGGGATGCATTTGCCGCAAGGATGAACACAAGGAATGAGTACCCAACATTTGAATAACTTTGGACTTGTTATGATCAAGAAGAATCAAGGATCAATGCAAAAGAGAAACCCCAAAAGAAGTACAACGATCAAGCTTTCACAACAAGATTCAAGAACTTCAGGAACAAAAGGAAGTTTGGCTCAAGGAGGAAGCCAAATGAAGAGAAAAACACTTCAGAAGTACAATGCTTCAACTGTCAAAAGTATGGTCACTACAAGAATCATTGTCCCGAGCTAAAGAGAAGGAAGGAGAAACATGAAGCATCAATTGCCGAAGAAAAGGAACCTACAAAGAAGACTAAGCAGGATGGAAGAGACTTCTTCTTCTAAAAGGTAACAACACTCTTCTTATTTCTTGTACATATCTTGTTTGCATCGTCTCTGTACATATCTTGTATATCTATCTCTTGAAAGATAATGTGTTCCAAGAAGAACTATACCTATGGAAGAACAAACAAGATGAAAATGGATATCATTAGATAATACACATGAAAGGATGAATTACAAATCATGTGAAAGCTATTAAGCCGAATCAATCATGAAAAGACTTAGAAGAAGCAAAGACAGAAAGAAGTCAACAACCGAGAGGAAATTGGAAAAATACTTATGACGTTTTGTAGAAGAAAACAAGACGAAAGCGTGGACTCTGTTAGAAAAGAGAGCCAATTATATATTGCAGGAGACAATAAGGATGCAGATGGAAGCGTGGACTTTGTTAGACGGAGGGAGTTGATTATAGGCACTCCTACATGAAACAAGGGTTAGGAGGGAGCTAATCCTATGATCCATTGAAGATGATGAAGTATATATATCCATGGTAGTAACCATGAAAAATAGTACGTGTTCAGTTCAAACGCAGAAGAAGACTTCTTCGAAGAGAAGCCTTAAAGTATTCCTGGTTGTCCATCGAGATCCGTGATCCTATGATGAAAGGAAGAAGTGGAATCTCTAGGGCATGGAATTTCCATGAACCCAAGAACTAAAGAAAAACATGAAGAAGAACATGAAGATTCCAAGAAAGAAAGAGAAACCAAAACAACCAGTCAGTGTATCAAGAATCACAAGATTGTCAGCTTGATATGAACTCACTAAAAACAATCAAGCAGAAGAACCAAAAGTTGTGATGAAGAAACAATGTATGGAAGACTTATTAATAAAAGCATTGCGAGATCTAGAACCAGAAGTTCTCCCAGATGGAGGGAGAAGACTATGATAATTACTTGTTCCAGTAAACCAAAATTATCTCTACATAAGTCATTATATCATCCACAACATCCATGAGTCAGAATTCTACATCAGATGAATGCAAAGAATGTTCTCCAGAGAAATTGAATAAAGAGCGTATGAAGAGAAATCTCAAGACTTTGAGGCATACCGGAAAGAGACTCTTATATGAAGATAAAATAAGATAACTTGGTGGAGAACCTCCAGTGCACATAAGAAGCATGGTGAAGATTTCCTATAACATCAATATGACTACTCAGTAGATTAGATCTCAGGATGACAGAAGAAGTGCCACATGGATATGTTCTAGTTTTCCAACTATGATATACTCTATTGTTTAGATCTACATGAAGCCTTCACAGTGTTCCAGACTAAAGTACAATTGAAATCAAGCATTACATTATCCATGATGAAGTCCAGAAAGGAGAAAATGATCTCTCCAATACATATCTCCACAGATGAGCAGATAAGTAGACATTTTGGTAAAGATCCTATCCAAGATGAAAGAGTTTGCGTACTCAAGATGGAGCTCATGGAAACAACTTCCTTCTTATTGAAAAAGGAAGAAATGAATCTCCAAGTTAGGAGGGAGCACTGCAAACATTATTGAAGATATTCATCTTTAAATTTGAAAAATAGTCCATCTTGGACAGATGCTTTCCTGTTCATAAAGTGGACTGAGACTTCTGACGGAAAATCACTTTCGATTGTGGTTAACATGTGAAGTAGTCTGATTGTTTATGTATCATAGACAATGAGTTCCCATTGTGGTTAACATGGGGAGTGGTCTAGGGCAGTCTCTCTTCTTGAGGGTTACTCAAGAAGACTGGTCCGCCTCGCTGGACAATGATTTCTCATTGTGGTTAACATGAGGAATGGTTCGTTTTGGAGGTTGATGCAGGACAATCTTTTCCTCTTGTGGTTAACAGAGGAAATGGTTTAGACAGTCATTCCTTAGGGTTTATACATTCTCTCTAGGGTGCACTTTGATTAGTGTAGGAGGAATGACCCAGGGTGGGGAATGGTCTAGGCTCAGTAATCAGGGACAGACATTCCTTAGGGTTTATACATTCTCTCCAGGGTGCACTTTGATTAGTGTAGGAGGAATGGCCTAGGGTGGGGAATGGTCCAAACTCAACATTCCTTAGGGTTATACATTCTCTCCAGGGTGCACTTTGATTAGTGTAGGAAGAATGGCCCAGGGTGGGGAATGGTCCATGTTTAGAAGACAAGACAGTTATTCTTCCTTGTTTGAGAAGAATAGTCCAGATATCTCATTGTTCTACTCCAAGGGAAGATATTATTTCATATCTCACAGACGTGAGTGAAAGATTGGCCCAGATAATTCAATTTATATCATAACATCATTTCTGTGCAGGTTGCTATCAGATGTTTGTTATGAAGACAATAGATATAGACTACTGTGGTGGATATGTTCCACTGTTCGTGAGGTAGATATTCTTCCAGATCTCATAGATGTGAGTGAAATATTGGCCCAAATAATTCAGTATATATCATAACATTGTTTCTATGCAGATTGCTATCAGATGTTTGTTATGAAGACTGTGTGACAGTAGATGAAGACTACTGTGGTGGATATGTTCCACTATTCGTGACTATACATTGCTGATCAAGTACTTATGTGTTACTTGGTGTGGTAGTGAACCAATGGATTGTAGTTATGTACTACTATGGATAGACATAGTTGTGTTCTATTTCTGTTCTAACTGCCTTGAAGACTATCAACAGTTTATTGAAAATAATCACCATCCAGACGAATGATGAACAAAGATTTTCTAGACGGAAATTGGTTCAGAACATTTATTCCTCTAGATTATAAGAGTGGATCTTGTATCACTCTATGGTGTGAGTGACTTATTACTCAGAAGAAGTATGCTTTCAAGAGATGATGCAATTGATGGTGATGGTGATGCTCATGATCTAGTCATGAGATAGTCTAGACGACTATATTAATGCTACCAAGTAAATGGTATGTTTTTGTGGTCAAGACCATTACCTGTAATACCTCCCTAGCTAGGAGGGAGTGTTAATATTATGGTAGCTGCGGGTGGTATTTACCTCCACGTGTGAACCTGACGAGAATAGAAGGCTCCGGAAAGAAAGAGGAAACCCTAATGAGTTGGCTAATAACCCTAGAAGTCTTGTCGACTCAAGAAGATAATTTATATTAGGTTATTAGCCTCCAAGAGAAGAAGTCGGCCATAAATAATAATAATATACTGAAGAGACACATATCTAGAAGGAGAAGTCAGCCCCAACAAATCTGGCAGAACCAATATAAATACAGGGCGCCAGTTCTCATTTTGACACATCTCAGAATTGCAGTTCCCAGTTTGGTGCGCACATGTGGAGGAGGGCTGCATGTGCAACTGCAGCAACAACTAGTTGTTAGTATGATCTTGGACTATCTCTGGGCTAGGGTTTGGACTATTTGATCAACTATTGTTGGTGCACTATCCTTGGAGGAAGATGCACTACACCTTGTTTGGATATCTAGCCTAGGGTTTTCTTTTGGAGTAATTCTCAGTCAAGGTTAAGGTGCTTGGAGGGTGGCTTCGGCCTATGGTTGGGTGACGAGGGTATCATCAATGGTAAAATGAGCACAAAATATTCTATATTCTAACAATGGGCTAGCAATGCTCAACTTCGAGAAGAGAACGAACACTTGAAGTAGCAGGTCTAGGTGTTCAACAAGATGATAGAGATGGAAAAACACCTTGAGACCTCTACCAAACTGTTGCCATTGTTAAAGAAGAAGTTTGTAGAATGCTAAGACACCTTCACTATGGTCATGACGGATTGGGATAAGCACATAGCACAAATTGTACACCTTGGTGAGAAGGTCATCCAATTGGATAGATGGTAAGAAGATAGGCTCACTAAGATGTTGGCACAACTCCAACAAGAGTTGGAAAAGAAGGATAAGGCCTTGGAAAGGATCCAAGAATCTATCCAAGAGCATTGAGAAGTAGGGCCATCTTCCATTAATATTACCCAAGCTAGCACCATGACCAAGACCACTTTAGTAAGCTCACCTTCCTTGGATTTCTCTCAAGAGTAACTTGGTGAGTTTGAAAAGCATACTAGAGGCATTGGTTCCAAACTCTAAAAACATATGGGCTACGATGGACAAGGGATAGGTAGGAGAAGACAAGGCATCTTGAGGCTCATTATAGTTACAATGTGGGTCAAGCGTGAAGGTCTAGCATTTGATGGAAAAATGGAAAAGCCCATGCCTATGAAGACCACTTTTATGAAGGCTAAAGACATGCCGGAGTTGGCTTTCTCATCAGGAGAAATAACAAAGGTAAGTGAAGGTGGTATCCCACTACCACTTGAGCCTTCTTGTGACATATTGAAGGAGGGTAGCGATGAGAAGAGCTCATTGAGTCAACCTACACTTACATTCAAAGAAAGTAGTAAGAAGATAAACTAAGGCAAGAAGAATAAGAAGACCAAGAGGTTTGCCTCAAACAAGACATTCCTTGTTTGTCACTGCTACAAGAAGAGAGGTCATAACACTACCAATTGTTGGTACGTGAAAGCATGCTCATGTTGTTGAAAAAAATACCATCGTGAGGTAGCCTGTTGGGATGAGCAAGGCACATGCCACAAGTCATATTGGTTTTAGAGGAATAATGGTGAGAAGACTTTTCCAAATGAACAATAAACTCAGAGGCATAGGAAGAAAATGACAATCTCAAGTAGTCTTTGTTATCCCCTAACCTAGGGATAACTAAGGAGATTATGTCTCGAGGCCCACAGGTCCTAGACATGGAGTACCGAGAGCCATATCGACTTGAGCATGGCCCTGGAGGGTCCATCCTTTCATTCTTTAGTGCCTCCACTTTGTTAGCAGCAACAACATCCATCACCTCGACTTGGTCTTGCAACATAGATGGTTCTTTCTCCATGAGGTAATGAGTCCGAGTATCATGGTATGTGTCACTTTGATCCTCATAACCTTTGAATATGTGCATTTAAATCGTTTTTCTTCTAACGAGTACTTGGACTTTATGATTTTCCACTTGACCATACCTGGGGGGAATGACATGATGCCCTGGTAAGCTGGTTCCCATAGGGTTTGAGTTGCCACTGGGGGGATTCATGAAAAGCCATCGTCCTCTCCCACCATACTTTCCACTTTCCATCTTTCTCCTGCTCATCCATCCCCTTACACTGGTCCGGGCATTGGGTTGGCCAAATATTTAAGGGTTGTACCTTAACTTGTGGGAAGAAGGGGCTAAAGGCCCAAGGGGTAAAAGTAGATGGAAAAAGATAAAATCCAAATAATGAAAACCTTGAGATGCTTTGCCCAGAGATCCCTGAGAAATAAATATAAATATTCTCAGCAAGAAACAGAGGGACCCATAAAAAAAATAAAACAAGACCTAATCAAAGGATAGGGTGTCTCATCATGAGCCAACCTATTCGGTCCATGGGCATGTAGTGGTATGACACTACCAATAGTTGGTCACCATGCCATGGTAGTGGCTCTTGGTGGCATAGCCAAGAGAAAGGGGGTCTCATCATGAGCCAACCTTCTCATTTTCGTCAAATGCTTGTGGGTAACATTGCCACCACTGGTCACCACGCCAGGGCAGTGTACCCTAACTGGATTCTTGAAAGAAAAATCAATAAGAATAAAGACAAAAGGCATGAATGGGCTTGGAAACATTTGCATCCATGACAGGTGCAACTCACCCTCTATAGAGGCACCCACAGGTAAGCCGTACATTTCCCTACTATCATTGCACCCCTTGCCTAGACATCCCTTACCACCTCATCCACTCACATGGCCTAGGTTTGACTTCTCCTAGAAACATCCCACATCTAATGAGCATTAGCCCAATAGGATGTCCTAGTGTTTCCTCGAAATTTGGCTTGTAGATTAGTATAATGTCTTTGAGCACGTGTCCAGGGTAAAGGGGGTTTTATGCACTTGTTTAATAAAATTGATGATTATATGTGATTGACATTGCTATGATCCCTGTGACTTATGAGCCCATGGAGGGCGTATTTTTTGATGTTACAAGACCACACCTTATGGACAGGTACACATGGGGAGATGATTAGTTCAGAACTCCATGGGGCTAAAATCCCTCCAGATGGATGCTGAGACCCCAGTAGGGGGCATAGACAGAGCATAGGATTGCATCAGAGAGAGAGGAGGATGTTTCACTAGGGGCAGCCTGGTAGGCCTAGACCCAGGGGGTTGTGAACTTTCCATCATGATGTAGGCCTTGGAAGGCCCGTGACGTCACCCATGTCACCCATGATGTCATCCAACGTTTTGTGAGTTTTTGAAGGCAGTTGTGTGCCATGTGGCAGGCTCTTGAGGCCCCGAAAGGCCTAGCGTTTTGCTCCAAGAGGCCAACGTTGCCCAAAAAAGGCCTAACGTCACCCTAAAAGGGCATGACATCACCATAGCAACTTGATTTAGGGTTTTAATTGTGACATTTAATGTAAAACTATATTTTTGATGTAAACTGGTCATGTCGGCCTTTTTTGACCTAAATGTAATTAAAGGTCAATGATATTGTATAAATAGAGAGTTTAAACTATCATTTTTTCATCATCTTTCACTCACACTTGTCTGAGGTCTGAAATTTGTGCCCTCTCTAGGGTTTATTGACTAAAATTTAGTGTGCACTTGTTGAAGGAAGGTTATTTTTGGTGTTTTGGGCATTTTCTTGGTGGAAAGTTTACAACTAGGTGATGTGCTAGATTATGCTTGGTGAATGTAAGTAAAATTCTGCAATTCTTCTTTCCTTTGAATGGTTATAGTATCTTTACTTTGCATTTTGCTAAAGATTATGAAATTGCTAGCCTAAACCCTAGGAAATCAAGCACATGTTATTGTCCTTGTTTTAATTTGCTATCCACCTACTAGATTATGTCAAGAAGACGATTTTCCTTGAAGCTTTGTTAGAGGCCTTGCCTTTTCAACTGTAATGTTCCTGACTTGGCTAGTCTAGGAAACACTGCTAATGTGTGTGTAGGATTAATCGTTTACAACATATAAATAATCATACAAATAACAAATGCTACAAAGGACTGCAAAGTTTATATTATGATATCTCTGCAGAGTACAAAGGCCGAATACGGCTAAATAAAATGAATCACTCGGCTAGATAAAAAGACAAAAGTATCTTAGCCGGAATACAATAAGAAAACTAAATGATAATAATCGATAATAGATGAACACTGCGGGATCAATGGATGAGCTGGAACTATGGCAACTCGTACGATAATTGCTAGAAGTCTGGAAAGTTTTCCCTAGCGGCTATACCTCTCGGAATGGCATGGAAACTGTCCCAAATGGTGCGCCATTCTCTATCTCACAGTCTTGGTAACTGATCGACCCCTCTACTGGTGGGTCTGGACCTCATATGGACCCCCTGGGGGAATGTGCCCCTCTCTCACTAGAAAAATGCATCCTAGTGATTCCACCATTGGAATCAGCCAAGATATATCTCAAAATGATTGCCTTGGTCTACTGGGAAATGGGTCGGAAGGGTTTCCCTGAATCTGATCTGATGCTCGCTCGGGAATCCCGAATGTGTCCGCCAAAAGTGTTGCACTTCCAAGTTTGGAAAATCCACCCCAGATGATTACTCCATCGGAATCTGATGAGGAACTAGACAAAATATGCACCGTGCCTTCCTCTCAATTGGGTCGGAGGGGAATCTATGAATCTCCTTGGATGGGACAAATCGATTCCCTGAACCTCCTCAGGAGTTGCACCCTCACCTTGGATAAGTGCGCACTTGCTACTGGACCCTGTGTAACTGCTGCTGAAGAATGATGGAAGACTTGTGTGATCTTCCCGATGACTAGGGTGTGTCTCTCAACACCGAAATCAACCAACTGGTGTCTTCCTCCTGGAATCCACTGAACTATCTCTCCTGAGATGCGCCTCTCTCCTCGATGACAAGTCATAATCTACATAATGATGAATTAGGTTGCTAACTCTTCCCTTATAGCTTTCCAAAACCCTAAATCACTACTAAAACCCTAATTCACTGTTGACTTCTAATTTTAGCTCATTTGTTCTATTTTCAGCTCCTAATGACTTAAAAGCGCTTTTAACCATTTTTAGCTCAATGTCACTTTCCGAACATAACACCTTTGACTAGAGTGACCTCTAGTAACCTTGTTTACCCCTTTTCTGGCCCTGGCTATAGTCTAACGGGGCGGTTTAGACCATTAATCCTCCTCTATGGAGCTCCTATTTGGAAAGAGATATTATAGTCCTCCCTTCCCGAAATTGCTTGTTCTCAAGCAATACCAGTCCAGGGTGTTGCAACACCTGCTCGCTCTCCCAAGTAGCGTCCTCTAGTGGAAGCCCTCTCCATCTGATCAAACTCTCTCTAATGACCCTGCTCCTCAGTTTTCACTCCCAGAACTCCAAAACCTCCTTCAGAACCAACTCCAACTATCCCTCCTCATCCAATGGGGGAAGCTCCTCTGATGTGCTAATGAATTGTCCCACTGCCTTTTTGAGGCAACATACATGGAAGACGTTATGAATCTTTCTCCCCTCTAGAAGATCTAACTCATAAGAAACCTCACCTACTCGGCGCATGATCCTGTAAGGGCCATAAAATCTGAGCTTGAGATTCTCGGCCCCATTCTTCTTCAGAGATGATTTTCTGTAAGGTTGGAGTCTCAAGAAAACCAAATACCCAACCTCAAAGCTGCGCTCTATCCTGTGCTTGCCCACACTCACCTTCTGTCGGTTTTGTGTCGTCTGCAGGTTCTCTTTCAACAACTTGAGAATATCTTGACTCTCTATGGTCCAATCCTTGGCCTTGGGAGCTCTTCTCTCCCCCAAAACTAAGTCTACCAAAGTGGGAGCATCATATCCATACAATGCTCGAAATGGTGTCATACCAATGGACATGTGGAAAGTGGTGTTGTAGCAATGATCTCCTAGATGTAGCCACTTTACCCATGTTCTCTACTGTCCACCTACATAGTTCCTCAAATATCCTTCAACCCACTTGTTGACAATCTCGGTCTGCCCATCTGTCTGAGGGTGATAGATGGTGCTAGGTGTCAGCTCTGTCCCCACCAACTAAAACAAATCTTTCTAGAATGTCCCCATGAACCAACTGCCCCTATCACTGATGATGTTCCTCGGCAACCCATGAAGTCTGAAGACCTCCCTGAAGAATAGCTCAACTACCTGAACTACGTTGTACTTTGTCGGTATGACATAGAAGTGAGAAAACTTGGTCAATTTGTCGACCACTACATAGATACAATCCTTACCCTATACCTTGGGTAGGCCTGTGATGAAGTCCATCGATATACTCTCCCATTTCTGCTCTGGAATGGGGAGTGGTTGAAGTAGCCCCGTTGGAAGAGCATGCTCTGACTTGTTTTGCTGGCAAGTCACACACTCACTGACATGTCTCATAATGTCCTGTTTGAGGCCCTTCCATGAGAACCTCTCCTTGATCTGTTTTTAGGTTTTGAAAAACCCCTGATGGCCTCCTAGTGGTGAATCATGAACTGCTGTGAGGATCTTCTTATTGAGCCCCAAATTTGGCACCAAGTAGACTCTATCCTTGTAGAATATGACATCGTCAATGACCCTATACCTGTCAACCTGTATCTATCCATCCATCACCTCACAAGCGAACTTGTTCTTGGAATATTCCACTAACAAGTGGGATTTCCAATCTG
>ML817803.1:59804-79990 GCA_009831015.1 Picea engelmannii | reverse complement strand
TATTAGGTCTTCTTACATCCGCCTTATTCTATTTTATTGAAAGGTCTTATTAATATTGACCTTTATTACATCCGAATACATTAATCTACCTATGTGCAGGTTAGGACCTTAACATAATGCCAACACTAGACAAGTGCTCATGACTTCCTTCATGTGATCAAAGGCTTTCCATGATTCCTCAGTCCAGATGAAATCCCCACGCTTGGTAAGATCCGTCAGCGGTGCTCCAAGATGAGAAAAAGCCTAGACGAACCGCATGTAATAGCTGCACAGCCCAAAGAAACTCCTCAACTTTGTTACGTTCCTGGGCGTTGGCTAGTCCAAAATGGCCCTGATATTTTCCTGGTGCACCTATACCCCCTGTGCACTGATGATATGGCCTAAGTAAAAAAGCTCTGTCATACCGAACTCACACTTGGACTCTTTGGCATATAATGACTGTGCCTTCATGATGCTCAATACCTCATCCAAGTGCCTCATATGCTCCTACCATGTGTTGTTGTAAACCAAGATGTCATCGAAGAAAACCAAGACTGATTTCCTCAACTAATCCCTGAATATGTGGTTCATGCAAGACTGGAATGTAGCGGGTGCATTGGTTATCCCAAATGGCATAACCAGGAACTCGAAATGTCCAAATTGACATTGAAATGTCGTCTTCTCTAAGTCCTGCTCTCGGATGCTGATCTGGTGATACTCAGAGCGTAGATCAATCTTTGAGAATAAAACTGCCCCATGCAGTTCATCCATCAACTCGTCAATGCGTGGGATAGGATATCGGTTCTTTATGGTTTTCTTATTCAAGGCTCGGTAATAAATGCACATCCTCATGGTGCCATCCTTCTTCAAAACTAAGACAACTAAAGAAGCGAATGGGCTGCTGCTCGGTCTGATGTGTCCCATCGCTAGCAATTTCTTGATTGCCTTATTTATCTCATCCTTGAACCTCCTAGGATGATGATAGGGGGGGGTGATCATCAGTTTGGACCCCTCTTCCAACTCAATAGTGTGCTCTGATACCACTGTAATGTTCCTGACTTGGCTAGTCTAAGAAACGCTGCTAATGTGTGTGTAGGATTAATTGTTTACAACATATAAATGATCATACAAATAACAAATGTGACAAAGGACTGGAAAGTTTATATTATGATATCTCTGCGGAGTACAAAGGCCGAATGCAGCTGAATAAAATGAATCACTCGGCTAAATCAAAAGACAAAAGGATCTTAGCCAGAATACAATAAGAAAACTAAATGATAATACCCGATAATAGATGAGGACTGCGAGATCAATGGGTGAGCTAAAACTATGGCAGCACGTATGGTGACTGCTGGAAGTCTGGAAAGTTTTCCCTGGCGAATATACCTCTTGGAATGGCTTGGAAACTGTCCTGGGTGCTCATGTTGACGTACCTCTTATAACAACCTTCTTCCTGTCATGGTATTTGAATTCCATCTCCAAGGTTTGGTAATTGGTGGTGATTTTTCCCAAGGTAATCATCCACTCGACTCCCAACACCACATCTGTGTCAGATAGGTCAACCACATAAAATGTGTCTCTCACTGTGTAGTTTCCTAACTTTACCTCCAAGTCTAGAACTTTGTCTAGATACTCCACTATGTGGCCATCTGCTACTGCAACATCAAACCCCTCAAACTCCTCTGTCTGAAGTGCTCGTCTCGATACTAGTGAAGCGTCGATAAAGTTGTGGATGGCCCCACCATCTATCAGGGAGATTGCCTGTTGCCCCTGAATAGTCCCTCTGATATGGAGGGTATCATACTTGGGAACACCAGAAAGGGTCACTATGACTCCTCCCTTTGCTGTTTTCCTCCTGTTAGCCTGCTCAGGCGGCTGTGGGACTACTGGAGGATGGGCTCCTGTCGGTGTTGGTGGTCTACGGGGAGGATGCTCCTCTGCCTGTGCTGACTCCTCCTCTGAGCTAGTGGATCCATTTTCATGCTCCTCCTCCTCACTGTCCACACTATCTACTGCCACCTTAATACAATGAATCTCTCTTTTGCCCATGCACCTGTGGCCCGGGACCCAAGGGTCTCTACAGTTGAAGCAAAGCTTCTTCCTCATAAGATCTTGCCTAGTCTCATCATCCAACTTCTCCTTACCCTTCCATTCTCTCTAGAACGACTTCTTGTCTCGATCCTTCTGGGGTACGAAGGGTTTGGAAAAGGTTTTAGTCTTTGGCACTAAGTCTTCCAAATATCGAGTGTGAAGGATGGAATCGTGCAAGGTGGGAGGCCTGTATGCCTTCACCCATCCTCTCAAAGGCTCTGTGAGTCCCTCTGTGAATAGCATGACCAGCCTGGGCTTTGATATATCTGTCACTTCCATGGCTACTCGCTGAAACTCCATGACGAACGCCTCTGCTGTGCCAGTTTGTCTCAACTGGGCTAGATCCCTGAAGTGGACCTCGAGATCCCTCCTGTCAAACCTTTCCATGAGCCTCTCTATGAACTCCCTATAGGAGGTGATGCGACTATGACCCATTGTCACCAATCCATGATATCACCACTCGTGTGCCTCACCCTCCAAGTGTAGGTTCGAACTGATGGCCTCTGTCTCGGTCATTTGATTGAGCTTGTAGTATGTGTCTAGCTTCAATACCCAAGATCTGGCGGTGCATTTGGACGATCCGTTGAAAGAAGGTATGGTGAGTTTACCAAATTTTCAGATGAAATCAATGTTATTCCCTTGCTGCTATTGTGGTCCTCCTCTCTGTGGCTCTCTGGGGCGGTTCCTGAGTCTGAGTCCACAGTACTCGACTAGGGTCATGTCCTGATGGAAGTTACGACCCAATGATGCGTACTGCCTCTGATATAACTTTTCTATGTCCTTTGCATCAGTGGGTGGCCTCTATGCTATCGACGACTGTGCTTCTACCGGGGGTGCCCTCTGGAAACTGGGAAACAAGGGTCTGGGAATCCTACTTGCAGAGGTGTATGTGTGAGTGGGTGACTGGGGTATACTGCCTGCTCCTGAGTTCCCTTGTGCTGCATGCGGGGCTTGTGTGTCTGGGGTGCCCACTCTAGCCAATCTATCAACCACCTGTGCCAAGGACTGAGACATGGTCCACTAACTAGCTAACATATCACTGATAACCTGCATGAAAGCTGTCTCTAGTTCCATGGGGCCTTGCCACTGCCCTTTGGTCGCTCATATATGTCTCCTAGAATCCTCTCTGCCTCGCGCTCAACCTCACGCTCTTCCCTTCTCTCTGCTTCTTTGTGTGCCTCTTCATCTTCCTCTGAGCTAGGAGGAAAAGGAGGAAAGTCGGGCCTAGACCTTCTTTCCCTACGCCTGTTGTAAGTGACATATTCATCACCTACATGTTCACGACCCTTTGGGTCTTTTTCTGCACTCATCGTCTTTAGTCACAGGCTGGCATGACTAAATCTCTGATACCACTGTAATGTTCTTGACTTGGCTAGTCTAGGAAATGTTGCTAATGTGTGTGTAGGATTAATCGTTTACAACATATAAATGATCATACAAATAACAAATGCGACAAAGGATTGCAAAGTTTATATTATGATATCTCTATGGAGTACAAAGGCCAAATGTGGCTAAATAAAATGAATCACTCGGCTAGATCAAAAGAAAAAAGTATTTTAGCCGGAATACAATAAGAAAACTAAATGATAATACCCGATAATAGATGAGCACTGCGGGATCAATGGATGAGCTAGAACTATGGCAGCTCGTACGGTAACTGCTGGAAGTCTGGAAAGTTTGCTCTGGCAGCTATAACTCTCAGAATGGCCTGGAAACTATCCCAAATGGTGCGCTCTGCTCTAGCTCACAGGCCTGGTAACTGACTGGCCCCTCTGCTGGTGGGCCTGGACCCGGGATGGATCCTCCTGTGGGACTGCTCCCCTCTCTCACTAGAAAAATGCGTCCTAGTGCTTCCACTGTTAGAATCAGCCGAAATGTATCTCAAAATGATCTCCTTGGTCTACTGGGAAATGGGTTGGAAGGGTTTCCCTGAATCTGATTTGATGCTCGCTTGGGAACCTCGAATGTGTCCACCAAAAGTGTCGCACTTCCAAGTCTGGAAAATGTGCCCCAGATGATTCCTCCATCGGAATCTGACGAGGAACCAGGAAAAATATGCGCCTTGCGTTCCTCTCAACTGGGTCATAGGGGAATCTATGAACTCTCCCTGGATGGGACAAATCGATTCCCTAAACCGCCTCAGGAGCTGCACCCTCACCCTGGATAAGTGTGCCCTTGCTGTTGGACTATGTAACTGCTGCTGAAGAATGATGGAAGACCTGTGTGATCTTCCCGGTGACTAGGGTGTGTCTCTCAACATCGAAATCAACCAACTGGTGTCTTCCTCCTGGAATCTACTGAACTATCTCTCTTGAGATGCACCTCTCTCCTCAATGACAAGTCATAATCTGCGTAATGATGAATTAGGTCGCTGACTCTTCTCTTATATCTTTCCAAAACCCTAAATCACTGCTGAAACCCTAATTCATTGTTGACTTCTAATTTTAGCTCATCTGTTCTATTTTTAGCTCCTAATGACTTAAAAGCGCTTTTATCCATTTTTAGCTCAATGTCACTTTCCGAACATAACACCTTTGACCGGAGTGACCTCTAGCAACCCTGTTTACCCCTTTTCTGGCTTTGGCTATAGTCTAACGAGGCGATTTAGACCATTAAGCCTCCTCTATGGAGTTCCTATTTAGAAAGGGACATTACAACAACACCCTAGCATTATTGCTTCATCCTAGCCATTTTTTCTTCATTCTTGAGTTAGAGAGGAAGGAAATCTACTAAGGCTTAGGGTTACCTACACCTTAGTAGCTAGTTTCCCCTTAGGGTTTGATAATTGGAGCCTTGGGTTACCAACACTCCAATTCATCAACTTCTCTTATATTTAAATATTTTATTATCATTTATCTTCAACATCTGTTGCTACACTTTGACTCCATTTTCCCTAAGAAAGCACTAGTGTAAGACCTCATTTGAGTATTTTGATCAAACAACCTTCAAAACCTACTCTTTGAATAACCTACTAACTACTTCTAACACTAGAATAGCCTAAGTTACTAACTTTGTTGTTGCTGTCACTAAAGTAAGCTATATCCATATTTTGCAACATTAAAAGCATCTAAAAGCAAGTGTTAGAGATGATTTTACATTGCCCTCTTTGCTTTCGAAAAATACTAGCATTTTGCCAAGTTTGTGTTATCATTTTTGGTCATTATTGAAGCATTATTGAGGCATAATTGTGAATGTATTGCTATCTATATTTTTTTGCTATGAATTCTTGTTTACTTCACATTCATATCAACCATTTTCTTTATTTGACAAAGTCTGAGGTTTTATGAAGTACTAACGACAACTGTACTTGCATATATATAGTTTTCTTGTTGCTTTGTTCCGGGCATATACACCTTGACATATTGTCATTTCATTGGTTATAAAACCAAACTTTCTGATCGGTGGTGACTTGTGAGAGGGTATATTTATCTATCAATTTTGACCTTGTCTTCTCAAACCCCCATGTCATCGGGGACATCTACCCTGGGCCTACCACCCTAAATATAAAGAGACATCCTATTGAGGTGACAATGATAGGATAGTCTCCAATTACATCAATTTTCTTTCCTTTTACCTTTCCTTCTATCAAAGTACAAATTGTGCGATAAAAATCTTTACCACAGCACCATGAACGTTTTCCACCACTGCAAGTTCAGTGGACATTGGGAAGCAAAGTGTTGATGGCTTCATTCATAAACTCACCCCATAAACTACACAACCAAGAGAAAAGTGTGGAGAGTGAAGAGCATAGAATATGTAGAGTAAATTGCATCTCCAATTCAAGGAGGTGAAGTTATCAAAGGAGAGATAACAACACAAAAGAATTGCATCACCAACCAGATGGATAACAAATGGATGACAAGTGTAGAGACATTCTAATGGTTGTTTTCAATCTTGCATCAAAAGAATCTGTTCTCGAAGATGTGTTAGAGATTGGTGTGCAGAGGGAAATTGTAATGTTCCCAACCTTCCAAGCTGGGACACACCACACAATCTAAACCAAAAACTACTCTGATACCAAAATGTAATGTTCTATAGTTTATTATTGAACAATACAATCCCAAAATACACTGCAAAAATTCTTCTCTAACACAAGTCCACACAATTTAACCAAAAGTAACACACTCAACCCAAGCTTGATTCATGCCACACCACTTATAACAATAGAAGCAACTCAAATAATTGTGCACGCCAACATGCTGATCACATAGTACAAACATGTGCACAACCACCCTGGTGTCATACACGAATTTTGATTTCCTTGTGCGTGAAATCTAATTCCCTGTATGCACACACGAATTCCAGCCTCCTGATGCACACAAGCTACTTCTTGTGCACCCAAACATTCAATTCTTACCTCAGAGACTCATAACCAATGTCAAAAGATAACTTAATAGGAAAACTAACAATAATTGTCATACTTATGCACCACTACAATATTTAATGACACCACTACCTTACATGTGTAAGCATTATTAAACAAAATAACGAAAATTACTTATATGTGATAACATACAAGAATTAACCCATGTCAAACATAGATAAATAAGCACATGGTAAAAAAGACAAGTACTTAAAAAACACTTATCTTTTATGAAAATCACCAATTGCGCATGTGACTCAGATGTTCCTCCCAACCATAGAATTTGTTTCTCATAATTGTTATCACTGAAATTTCGTCCACACATGGTTACAAGAATTCAGCATCGTCAAACAACAATGAAGTCTTCCATGGACCTGAATTAACACCAAAGCATTCATAAAGGGTCAAAAACTATACAAAATAGTGAAAAATTGAAGGGCGCTATGAAGATATTGGGTGCGCGCACACATGCACAGAACAGGAACGCAGAAATCACGCACATGTGCACGATGCATGACTGTTATCGCAAAAAGTCGTGCACCTGAGAAACGATGCATTTATGAGAGTGGTCAGCCTCCCACCCACTTCTGGTTCAGCTCCTAAGCCGATTTGACACTCAAATCTGGACTGGATTCGAATGGATGGCTGGTCAAAGACCTAGAAATGCCCTAATTAGCCTCTTTACACACTACAAACCAGTTGAACAATAGCTCAAAGGAATGCTATAAAAAAGCGATGGATACACTTCATTTTTCAAGGAATTCAAAGCAAAGTTATGTTGCCATTATTCTCTTGAGGAATCTATCCTTGCCAAGAGTATATTTGCATCATTTCATTGGGCAATCCATATCACCCCTTGAGTGGATTAGCAAAGAGTTCTTTCACCATTTTCATTTTTATTTGTTGTAAGAAGATATTACTTGTGGGGGTCCAAGAGCCCTCCCTTGGAGGAAGAAGGGATTCATAGTCCTCTTTGCTTCTCGGTGTTTTCTTTCACTAATATCAGCCTTATCATTGATGACAAGGGTCTCATTGTTCTTTTTGTCTCTATGTCCCTATGCTTATAAATTTAGTTGTTATTTCATTTCTTAGTTTAATTCTTAGTTGTTGTTTTATATTTCTTTTTCTAACTCTTTTCCTTGCAGCTGTCCTTCTCAACAAACCCAACTGAGCTTGCAAGCACCTCTATTTTTCTCACTAAGGTGATGAAAGAGGCACAACAGATTGGAGAATCCACTAGGGAAGGTATCAATTTCCTACCCCATTTGGGTTTTTCTTTCTCTTCTTTTAGTTTGTTTAACTTGTAGGTGCACTAACCGGCCTAGGCCGACCTGCCAATCAGCCAATTCCAAGTTGAATTGACAGAAATCCATCCGGATTTTTCATTCTCGGCCGTGTGTCACATATGCGCAGGTTTTTAGGCCCATAGATGCGCATCATGTGCACATGCGCTTAAGTCACAGCTCTTTTCTGCGCACGTGCGCTTATTGACTTTTCTCTCTTCGCGCACATGCACTCTGTGCGCCTCTGTCTCCACTGAGACCTGCGCATCTGTGCAAAAATTCACATTATAAAGTTGTTGAGATGTGGGGAAGGCCATTTGCCTTCTTAAAAATGATTTCAAGCATGTTTTAAATCTGCACCACACTTAGTCCCCTCATCATATAAAGGGGTTAGTCAAAAACACATAGGCACTTAGGGGGTTAAAATCAATTTCCTCTTTTGCTTTCATTTTCACCACATGGATGGCTTGTTTTGACTCACAATATAAGTTGAAAATCATTTTTAATCACATTTAACTTGCATTGGGACTAGAAGTTGAATAACAATCGCTTAGTATGCTCTTCTCTCGTGCCTCCAAGTGGTCTTGAGAATCAGAAAAAGATTGTGAAACGATTTCATCTCCCTTAAGAACATTAAAACCTTTAGGAGAGGACAACAACCCTTCTTGGGACTCCTCTAAGTTTACTTTTTCAAACAAATCTTAATATTGTAACGGGCCCATACATGCCCACATGCTACAAAGATAGAATAGTGTTGAAATTTGCTTTCTTAGATCAAATCACTAGGGAAGTTTAAAGGTTTTGTAACTGGCCCATACATCCCCACATGATCAATCTAGGATAGTTTCAAAGATTTTCTTAGATTACATCACAGTAGGGAGTTAAAGGGATAGTAACGGACCCACATGTCCACATGCTATCTTCCTAGGGACTTTTGAATTACGCAAGGTTGTACCAAAGGCACTTAGTTAATTAGGTAATCAAACACTTGTAAGGACCAAGTGAAGTCCACATGCAGCAAGGTGACATATAATTGACTAAAAATTGGCACACTTTCACTCACACAAAAAAGTCACTTATCACTCACATAGCTTCTTCTTGAAACGTGGAGGTCAAAGTAAGTTTCCTCCAAAGGGATTCCGAAAACACCCCACCCTTTTCTTGACAAAACTATCCACTCCTATTTTAATCAACGAGGTTGGTTTACACCCCCAACCTACCAAAACAAATACATCTAAAATCTTTCTAAAAACTCACTAAGTTTTCCTCCACAGGAGGTGCCAAAAGTTTTTTTTTAGTCTAGGTAGGATTTCGGGGATAGGCATCCAAATAACTCCCCGTTATCTAGTTCTCACATTGTCAAAACCATAGAAGTTGTCAAATAGGGAACTGAAAATCCTCAAAGTCAAGTGTTCCTAACACCATAAGGCAGGGAGATACCCGTGAAGGGTTGAAGGTCGAGGTCCAATTGTTATGTGCGTCCCCCCTTAAGGCACCCACCTCTTGGACGGGATCCAACCCGTGACCCATTTCTTAGGCCGAAAATCTAAATGCTGCACTTTGACCGAGGTACCTAGTGACCAAATTTTAGGACATCTACCCAGGTGGAAATTGTGGGCTGCAATTGCACCTTGATTGGATTTTGTGTGGCTATTGGGAAATATCGCCAGCTCTTTCGGGATATGCCCCCTTTACCCCTCATTATAACCAATTATTTCATCCTTCCCTAGTTTCTCTTCTGGTGACTTCAGACCCCACTGTTGAGTACTATTGGAAGGTCCAGTGCTATTTGAGAGGAAGGACGTTACATATTCTAAGACACGAGCATTTGTTTTCTTTTGATTCCCCACGTGGACAAAACCCACTTACCTAGATATATGCTTCTTTTTCAAAAACATTTTATGTATGATGCACCTATGATTACAATTTGATTTGGATATATATATTGTGTAAAATTCAACGTTTCCACTTCAAAGGCTCTTGTTTCTTTATTACTCTCACCACCATTTACACACATTCACATATCTAGTCGAACATCATAGGGGACCCACAGAATCCCCGTCGTTCATGACGCTTGCTAAACCTCCCTCCTATCTTAGGGGGAGTGTTTGGTCTTTCCCACTCATCGACACCACCTTCACACACTCCTGTAAGTGCTACTATTTTAGGATCAGCTTTTCTTGGTTCTACATTACTTGGGTCCACTTCCCAAGGTCATTCGTACACTCGCTCTCCTTTACACGGAAGCGGGGGACCAACTTCCTCTCAAGGGTGAAGCACCAACCCACCTAGCCCCCCTCAAGGGTCAGGTTCAAAACACACTCACACCATGGCCGTAGTTAATCCTCCCCCCCCACTACAGATGCCATATTTGGCCTCTATCAACATACCGGATCTAAGCAAACTCACCAACGATCCTATATTGCATGCTCCCACATGACCTGCAATGCCCACCAAACTACATTCAGACATACCAAAGTTTGAAGGAAAGGAAGGCGACGAACCTGCCAACCATGTCATGACCTTTCACCTATGGTGCTATTCTAATAGAATTATGGATGATTCCATTAGAATGGGATTATTTCAACGCACACTCACTGGCCCATCGACCAAATGGTAAGTAGAAGAAAAATCAGGGTCCCACGCGACTTTTGAGTCCTTGGCCAAAGCATTCTTGACCTTCTTCCAATTACCAATCCACCATGATAATGGTCTAGAACTACTTTCTAATTTCAAACAAACCTCAGCCAAACATATCGCTGACCACATTCATGAGTGGCGTAGGCGATGTAGTTTGTGCAAAGAAGAAACCACCAAGCAACAATGTCTCGACTGGTTTCTTAGATCACTTGTCTCTCTCCTCGGTAAGGATGTAGCTTCCACCTTCCCTCAATCTGAAGAGGAAGCCATTAGTAAGGCTCAATAATATGACCTCATCTATGCACAGTCAGGGTACTTATACACTGTACTTCCCGATCTTCCAAAACCTGTGCCATTTGGACAAGACAAACTTGGGATATCTCACTCAGTAGACAGACTGATTGGTACCACCACTCACTACGGTCCACAACCCCAACCACCACCGATGTATGGAACACCACAATACCTGCTGGCATACAGGGGCACTTGTTATTACCCCCCACCCCCTTATCACCAACCATACTCTGTTGCTATACCGCCACCCATCAGTGGACCACCACCGACACCCCCCCATACATCCACCTCTTCAAACGAACTATGGTACCCCCTCTACCTCAGCTTATAGTACTAGCGAAATCACTATGCCTTCCTATGTACCTTATGGATCGTTACCACCATAGAATCCGTACTTCCCATTTCCTGGTCCCCCACAATGCATGGCTCCCCCCCATCCTCATGCAGGGGTGAATTTTGTTCAACCCTCTGCCATTCAACAATACCAAAATTTCGAACAGTTGAATACGGCCAATCCGACCCATCCGTTGACCAATGCCAAAAAGAAAGGACGAAACAGGAACAAAAACAACCCAGGTCAAGGCGGGAATCAACCCCAACAAAACCAATCCACTGGGGGCAACCAGAACCAAGGGAATCAAAACCCCCAGGGGGGCAATAATAATAGGCGCCAAGGGAGAAATAACAATAATGTTAAAACCAACTTCCCTTGTGCCCTTTGTGGTGAGTTCAGCCATTACACTCATCATTGCCCCCAAATCGCTGATTTCAAATGGTTGAAAGACTCTAGTAGTCTTTCCCATCCTCCAGCACTGCCTGCCCCTCAACATGCACCACAACAATACATGCAACAACCCCCTCCTGCCATGCTGCAGAATCTTATTCCACATCAAGGTGTGATAAACACCCAACATGACACACAACATCCCCCACTTTAGGTAGGACAATACCTCAACCCCAACAATCCAGCAGATCGCACAATTCTCCTCACTAGTGAGGAAGAAATCCTTCTGCAAACACGTAATCGTCAGTATCATGCACCCACTGAGTCTCCTCCCATCCCTCCAGAGACAAACCCTACATCGACGGGACCCCCGTTGGTGATTCCTCTCCCTACCGCTAAGCTACCTCTTCACATCCATCGCATCCCATTGCGCAGGAATGTCCACAACCCACAGGCTAGGGCAACTCATAACTATAGTTTGGTAGACGACTTAGCACAATCCCCAGTGGCCATGTCAGTTTTGGAAGTCCTCCAGACTTGTCCCACTCAATAGAAATCATTACTTTCCACCTTGGGGGTAGTCGACCCCGCAGATACCTAACTCATTACCTTTGATCTTGACAGCGGAGAACCTCACCTTCCCTCTTTGATCAAATACCAGTAAAAATACGGAACATCATAGTTCATCGGTGTATCATCGATGAAGGTGCATATACATGCATTATATCCAAAACTGTATGGCAGAAACTTGGTTCCCCCGAACTCATACCCTCTTCCATCATGTTACGAGCTTATGACAGACGACCATCATCTCCTGAAGGGCTCTTCCAAAATTTCCCTGTCAAACTCGGGGGCAAGACTATTCTCATCGACATTGAAGTTATCGACGCTCCACTCGATTATAATATCTTGTTCGGTCATAGCTACATGTACGCTATGAAGGCAGTGGCATCTTCCATCTTTTGGACAATGATGTTCCCTCACAATGGGAAGATAGTTACCATTGACCAAGTCTCACATTACGAGCCTAATCCATCTGCCAACATCGATAACATTCTTCCTCTCATCCACACGAGCCACGACGCATACCCACTCGTAGAGATGGGTCCTAGAATTTTCAAAGATCCATCATTGTTAGGAACTTACCATGGAGAACCACCACTCCTTCATCTTTCCAATCAAGTATGCATCGTATCATCTAACGAAACTCACACAGAGGATACCCTTCCTCCTACAGAGGCTTCTATCATATATGACGTCCCACTCATCACATAACTCCCCCCTCAAGAACCTCCTGCACACTCGTCGACCCCACCAGTCCACGATTCCACCTCTCCCCAAGGACATATCCCAGTTTGGGAGATAGTCCCCCAAGCCATCACCCAAATTCCCTTCTTTTACCCTCCACTAGGCATCGAAGCTTTCCAGGTAGCCACAACGCTCACCCTACCTAATATGGTGTTAGCAATCCCAGTTTGGTATTTACACCCACCAGAAATGGTCCCTTGACCATCCCTTCCCCCCAAAAAAGAAGGAATCCCCATGACGATTCCCATACTTACTCCCACCACACCCCCACTCACTAACCTGCCTGCCACAGCTGGGGGCAGGAGAAAGAAGAAAGAGCCCACAACTCCACTTCCTCCACGCATCCAACCTCCTTGCGCACTATGTGAGAAAGAGGGATACCAAACCAACAACTTCCCATCTCTACCAGAGTTACAGAATTTGATTCCACTCAATCAAAATCCCCCAACACTCGCCACTATAGCCAGTCCTGCCACTACCACCCCCCATTCCAATAGTAAAGGGTTGCAGACCAAATTCGCTTGCGCTATATGTTTAGAATATGGCCATTATACCCACCATTGCCCAACACTGCCACACTTTCGACAAACATTAGCCGCAGTACTCCAGAGCTTCCAGAGAAACCCCAATCCTACTATGTCCTCCTCAACACATATCACTGACATCCATTATGTCACCACTTCAGTCAATGAACGTATGAGACACCCTTTCTCTCTATGCGACTCATTAGATCATTTTACATACCAGTGTCCTATGATCCTTGAATACAGGCAACGCCAATTGACCCTGCTTCAACGGCCCTCAGAGTTGATAGTTGACATTACCTCATCACTAGAGGATATTCATGTCATTTCTGCCAAACTCGAGGCCCTTCCCACGCCTCCATGGTTCTTAGATGACTTATATAAGGATTCACCCCCCAATCCCCCCAACTCTCCCCCTCATTCCCCTACAGACATTTTACACCCAACTACCATGGGTACTCCTCAATACTTCAATATTTGGTTTATGTCGAGCGAACCCTCACCATCTCCTAGCGTTATTCCCCCTGCTTCTTCCTCACCAGGGGGCAACCACATGACAACAATCACTGATATCACTCCTCATGACCCCTTGTATTCCTGTCACTTCCACTGCGACGAAGAAATGCTCGAAGAGCTAAACCACCCGGACTACCCCTGGGATGCACTGCACCACCGCACACTCTTCTTTCCACAGGAAGCCTTCATGCCTCCTAACCAACACGCCATCTAAACAGTCGAAACCAAGGATTTTATCCCATCAGGGCCTATTGATTGGTTCAAAAACCCCATTCCTGCCCCTGATGCTTTTGAAGAAGGCAACATGGCCAACATTTCCCGAACCATTAAAATCGACATTTCCATAAAAAATGGCATCGTCGAGGAAATCACCATTGGAGTTGCTTGCACTCCTTAGGAAATCACCGCCTATAAAGCCCTCTTCCAGGAATATCAGAATATTTTTGCCTGGTCATACACAAAAATGCCTGGCCTCGATCCCTCTATCGTCGAACATCGCATCAACACCTAGCCTGACATTACACTAGTTCATCAAAAAAAATGACTGCTACACCCATCCAAAGCCACGACCATCAAAGCTGAAATTGACAAATTACACAATGCCGGGTTCATTTACCCCATCGCCTATACCTCATGGGTTTCCAACCCTATACCCGTTAACAAAAAACAGGGCACTATCCGCGTTTGCACAGAATTTCATGATCTCAACCACGCATGTCCCAAAGACAACTTTCCAACGCCTTTCATCGATCAAATTATCGACGACTGCGCAGGCCACGAGGCTCTATCCTTTATGGATGGGTTCTCTGGTTATAATCAAATTCAAATTCACCCCCCGATCAGTATAAAACCACATTCACTACCCCTTGGGGTACTTTTGCATATCGTGTCATGCCTTTTGGCTTAAAGAATGCTGACGCAACTTTCCAATGGGCTATAACATACATCTTTCACGATCTGGCTCATATCATCCTCGCCTACTTGGACGACCTCACGACTCGATCCAAGAAATGCACCCAACATCTTGATGATTTACGAATCATCTTTCAACGGTGTCGTCAGTACAACATCCACTTGAATCCTCTCAAGTGTGTGTTTTGTGTCACCGTAGGGCGCCTCCTCAGCTTTATCATTTCCCAAAGTGTTATTACCATGGACCCCCTCAAAGTCCAAGCTATCACCGAAATTCCACCTCCCTGGAATTTAAGTCAACTTCAGAGCCTACAAGGCAAAGCTAACTTTCTACGACGGTTTATCCCAGACTACGCCATATGCGCACATGGTTTCCTTCGCTTACTATGTCATGACATCCCATTTCACTGGGACGACCATGCCCAATAGTCATTTGACGATCTTAAAACAACACTCTCCAACACACCTTTAATTAGTGCACCTGACTACAATCGCGACTATATCCTCTACATATCAGCATCAGCTATATCAATAGCAGGAGTTCTCGTCCAGCTAGGTGATGACAATCATGAGCATGTCATTTATTACGTTAGTAAAAACCTCTCAGGGCCACCCTTGAAGTATAAACACGAAGAGAAACTTTCTCTTGCATTCGTCCTCGCAGTCCAGAAACTGCGTGACTACATTCTGCTTCGCACAACAAAGGTCGTAGAAGATTCCAACCCTATGCAGTACTTGCTCAGTCATCGGCAAGTTAACGATAAATTTGCTCGATGGATCTTTATCCTTCAGGAGTACGACCTCGAGTTCTCAACACCCAAGAGTAAGAAGGCCCTCGTTCTCGCCGAACTTGTCACGACCCTCCCCTCTGACACCACCAGTACCCCCGTCAACACCGACTTTCCTGACGAACATCTCTTTTACATCACTTCGGATGATCCTTGGTACAACGACCTCCTCATATACCTACGAACTCAAAAGTTTGATAACCACCTTTCATGAGATGATCGTCGTCATATTCGCCATCAGGACCCCCGCTACCTCCTCATCGGAGACATCCTATACCAGTGGGGAGTCAATACCATTCTTCGTCGATGCCTGACTATTGACGAGGCCGATAGAGTCTTAAATGACTGCCACAACGGCGCATGTGGGGGCCATCTTTTGGGCATATCCACTGCTCAGAAGATTATCCGAGACAGTTAGTTTTGGCCTACCTTGTTTCACGATTGCATTCACGCTGTGAAATGATGTGAGAAATGTCAGCTCTACGCTAATAAAGCCCGAGCTTCCCCTGCTCTTCTTCATCCTATCATCACTGCCGAACCCTTTTGTAAATGGAGCATCGACTTCATGACTCGTAATCCCCCCTCCAACAATGGTCACAAATACATTTTTGTCGCCGTCGATTACTTCACCAAATGGGAAGAAGCTATGCCCACCTTCAACAACACCGCTGACACTACAACGCGTTTTTTCTTTAACCACGTCATATCCCGCTTTGGGGTACCACTCCAACTCGTTTCCGATCATGGGAAACACTTTGAGAATGAGATCTTCATCGAACTCTCATCTCGGTTAGGATTCTCTCACGAGTTTGCCTCACCATATTACCCTCAGTCTAACGGACAGGTCGAAGCAGTTAACAAGGTCCTCAAGACCATGTTATAGCGCACGGTTAATAAACATAAAACCAATTGGCATCATATGTTATTTTCTGCGCTATGGGCTTACCGTACGGCTGTAAAAACTGCTACTGGTTTCACACCATTTCATCTAGTCCATGGGGTTGAGGCCACTCTTCCCATCGAGTGGGAAATTCTTACACACCACAATTGAGCTATTACCCGACACTGCTCCAATGGAGAAACACTTGATAAACTTAGAGTCTCTGGATGAAGATCGTCGATATTCATTACAGAACAACGAGGCAGCTAAAAAACGATCCAAGGCTACCTTTGATCGACATGTCAACCTTCGTTCATTTCATGAAGGCAACCTTGTCTTGGCTTACGATATCGCTCATGATACCTTTGGACATGGAAAATTCGAGTCACTATGGCATGGCCCATACATTATCCAACATTGCCTCACCAAAGGCGCATACATCTTGGCCTCCCTCGAAGGCCTCTCTCTCAAAGAACCCGTCAATGGGTTGTATTTAAAGAAATTTTATGCTTAAACGTAGTCATTCTACTTTTGGTTATTTCTTTTATAGTGTTTTTAATCTTTTTTTTTTCCATCCCTCACGTCTAAACTATCATTTGTGCTATTGACAGATGATTCCTCCACCTTGCTACCACATAGGTTACGCCGACGACGTCAACCGTTGGACACAAAATCTCGCTTCGGCTGCTTGGGCTCTCTACACCCCCTCACATGAAATGCTCCATTCGAGTGGAATATGTTTGGGTTTAGCGACCATCAACCAAGCTGAATACACTGCCGTCATCGACCTCCTGGCTGATGCACAACATCATCGTATTCGTCACCTTAGCGTCTTTCTCGACTCTCAACTAGTCGTACTCCAGCTCAACAATGTGTACCGCGTCCACGATCCTTGCCTCTTTCGCAAATACCTACAGGTTAGACTTTTCTCTCGACATTTTGATTCCATTACATTTACACATATTCCAAGACAATTGAATCAAATTACAGATAATCTAGCTAATATTGTGTTAGACTGGCATATATCACATCAATCTACCTCTACACATACATAAACATATCAACAACCTGTCATCGCATATATATATTAGACATCATCAATACATTAACAAAACACATGTAAACACCACATAGATCTCAAAATGTATACTCATGTATATATCGAAAGTTCTGCAGTGCCATCCAAATGTTTACATACAAAAATACAACTATCCGCAGGCCAATGCAGCACCTCGGTACAAAATGGGCTCACCAGCCTATATACAAAAAATACATCAATACATAGAGTACCACTCATGGTGCCTCTAGAGAACCACTGCCTGCCCCTCCCTCAGGCGGTGGCGGCCCGCCACCACCTGCCCCTCCCTTAGGTGGTGGTGGTCCACCCCCTATCGGTCCCTCCTGCCCTGACGACATTCGTCTGGTCATCGTAGCACCAACCACTGCTACTCATCGTACTATGGCCCGCCATGACGGTGGAACCCCCACACACTACTCTAGGATACCCTCATCCTAGATGCGAGACCATATGCCCTCAGGCACATCCTGTAACACCTCCTCCAAACGACGACGTATGTCCTCAAAATCTACTCCGGCAGCCGCCGAAGGAGCATGTGATGGCCCAACACCAGGGTCATCAAATCGACGTCTCCTCGATGCCCTCTCTAGATCAGCTGGTCACACTGCGACATCCTCACGCCGACATCTCTCCCCCCACGACGGTCTCTCCGGCTCTTGACGAACCGACACTCTCTGCAGCTCCACGTCGCGCCCGTGAGGTGCCACATCTGCACATACAAACAAGCAACATATAGTATCAACATCTATATCATATACCTATGTCATGCTATCTCAAAAACACAAAAACATACATATCAACATCATCAACAAACCTCGGCATTCAAATACCTCCCTTGGAGGTAGCACCATGTCCGGATCCTCCCGGAAGTCAACCTCGGCATAGGGGTACCACAATATCACCTGTGGCATATGCCGCCATACCTGCACTACCTCTGCAGTAAAGAAGTGGCCACCCTCGCCACCACCATGGTGAAGAAACACAGTCGACCATCGCCTCAGCCGCGGCTCTCGTGCCCCAGGCGCACCCAATAGAATCCTAAGGTGCAACATCGACACCCTCTCCAGAAACCAGGCCACCAGGATGGACCCGAAGGCAAACTCTCCTGTATCCGTGGACCGACAATGGTCTAGTTTCCCTACCATCCTGGCATGCAGCGTAAGTCCCCAGTCGAAGTGCTCATCGGCCAACACTCTCTCCATCACCATCAGCTGGCCACCACTGATCCGCTATGTCACCAACGAACCATAAAATCTCACAATCATCGTTTCTATACAACGATGCGCTAGGGCATCCATCGCCCCAATGCTCACGACTATGCCGGACATATAGTTCGGCCCCGAACAATATCTCTGGCCAATAGTTGCTAACGACGTATCCATCGGTAGCGCCGGCTCCACTGGTAGGGGTGTTCCCCAAAATGGGAGCCCAGTCAAAAAATACACATCCTCCACCGTAGTGAAGGGAATCTGCTCTCCCCGGACTATGAAGCAGTGCAGGTCCGGACTCCACAACTGGATAAGAAACTGCAGGAGATACTCCTGTGCCCATATCAATGGGCACTCAAATAACTTCAGAAGCACACAGGCTACCAAAGTAGCACGTACACCTGACTCCTCAATAGCCATGATGTCTCAAAGATGGGACCAATCTCGCTCTTGCCAACCAATAGGCATCATGCACAATGCTCACCTGCAACACATAAAACCGTCCTAAGTCAGCCACATGGACAATCAACAACATCAAAGAGACAAGTTTTACACCCGTCAACCTTGCCTCCATGACGTGGTTGTTTAACCCACATGTGCACACATGTGCGCGCCTGTTCACTACACAAGCACACATGTGTGTGCACCTGTTCACTACACAGGCGCGCACTTAGGCACGCCTGTTCACTCTACAGGCGCACACATGTGCGTGCCTATTCAATCGACAGGCACACACATGTGCACGCCTGTTCAGGCGACAGGCACGCCCATAGTGCGCGCCCTCTACCCCCTTACCAGTGCTCCCATGCGCACCTATCCAGTGGGTAGGCACGCATACGTGCGCGCCTACTACTGGATCGCCCGCACATGTGGGGCCCACACCCATAAACACCTCCTATACGACCCTCCGTACAACCCTTGCCCAAAAATGAAACCCTAATTCTATGCAATATGATCAGACCACTAACCTGATGCTCGCGGGTCCTCGATCGGATGCCTCGTCCTCTCAGAATCTCACAATCTCCTCTGAATGATTCTCGTCCAATCACTATAGTAGCAAGTACAAATGAGGTGGCAATGTGGGCCCTACAACTATATATAGGCCTTTTTTCCAAAATTCCACTCACCATTTCGGGAACTCCAGGCATCCATTTCTCGATTCGTCTTCAGCAATGGGATCAACATCCCTTCATCTACACCACGACAGTCCCTGGGCCTCTTTTCATCCTGATCCCCCAGGACGCCATTTTTCATACCCTGATCAGGTACGCATGCACATATTCACACTTATCAAATACATGCTCATATATTCGATTATCTTCAGATATTGTTCACATAGGGTATTTGGTTTTCATGTGTGTAGGTACTTGGTCATCATACATCGACACAACCCCTTCAGGTATATACTCAGCACTGGCATGTAGTCATTCCCTCTGAATCTCACTTACATTTCCAGTCACACCCTCTTACATTTGCCTCTAGGATCCCCATTTCTGGCCCTGCAGTACCCACACCTCCATTTGCATCTTCGATACTGTCACCCGGTAGCACTCTTACACACATGAGTTATCCCATTCATAGCACCCTTTTGCACTTTT
>ML817803.1:38348-57131 GCA_009831015.1 Picea engelmannii | reverse complement strand
TGCCCCTTTTCTCAACTGTCCTTAAATTTCCCCACTTCCCCTCTAGGGTTACCAACAACAATAAGGAAGTCTCTGATCCCTGCGACTAATGCCCAATGCACGATGGAACAATTCTCAACAAAACTCTCACCTAGAGAATATACTCACGGGTCAGACAACCTGTTTCCTCAACCACCAATCTCTCACCCAAAGAGTTTTCTAACGGGCATAACAACCTGTCTCCTCAACAACCAAAACAATGGTTACAGTCCCGCAACTCCTAACAAGCTTCTATGTGCAGATAAGGTAATAATCAGATTTTCCATATAGTCCGACCCCCTTCTGCTCACGAGAGCTTGAAAAAATGAATCCTCTTCGAATAATAGATAATAATGCCCAAAGTACACTAAGGCCAACAATATATATATTGCATGCCTTCAACTTGACACTTATCATGTTCAGAAGTAGTTTTAATCCACTTAGTGACCCATTCCCATCCCTTGGAAACTTAGGATAAATAATATATCAGTAAGGTTACACTTTTTGAAAATATTATTAAAATATTCCTCCCCCTTTTCCATTTTTCAGTGGAGTTGGCCCCTCATATCTTTTCATCTGAATCTGTCTGTGCGCAACGATACAATATAATATTAATAACTGAGTATAATTACATGGATAGGCGCACTAGCCTTTCTACGTCCCGACTCTCTAGCCTCATAATCACACAAGCTCTCCAGCCTTAATACACACACACACACACACACACACACACACACACACACACACACATAACTCAACTCTACGCACTTCTAGGTCATTACCATGCACTTATCCAAGTGCATGCAAGATGGTGCAATGTGCACACTTATCCAGGTGTGCGTAACACTATGACATGTGCACACCTTGTCTTGATAACAAATCTCCACGCACTTACCCAGGTGCATGCAACAACAAAACCAGGTGCCAACGACTCACCAGCCTATATGCATATTTACATTTACAATTGGTACCAACGGCTCACCAACCTATATATACAATTACAAAAAAGGGTTTGGATCAAGGACATTACATTCCCCTCCCCCTTATTTATGCATTGTCCTTAATGCATCATATACAAATTTAAAAAAATTTCAAATAGATGAGGATACTCTACATGCAGAGCATCATCACACTCCCAAGTTGCATCCTCAGGACCGTACTAGGTCCATTGGACCCTTACCGACTCCATGACTTGATTTTAAAGATGCTTGATTTTTTGATCCAATATACAAACTGGTCGCACTTGAAATCCACCTTATGGCTCCACTTGAATCACATTCCAATTAATAATATGACTAGCACAGCCACATAATTGTGACTGATCAACGCCCAAAGGCTGATAAGATGAAAAGAATCCTTAAAAGAATATATTAAATTTTATTATTGATTAACAAATAAAAAGTTGAGCTTCATTTATCTGGTGTTAATATTTTAATTCCTGTAAATCACTTACATGGCAATCAGTCAGCTATTAAAGTAATTTTTAAATATGATTAGGTAAATTTAAAAAAGTAAACACATAAACGAATGTCTTTATAATAGCTAGGAAGTTAATGATTGAAATCACAACCATTTATTTTATGTGACTACTAAGAATATTCCAACCATATTTAATCCTGTCCATAGAAAACTTATTAAGCACTAAACCCCTATTAAATCTGCCCATTGTCAATAGGTGTACACCTTTCAACATAATTAGCATCAAGTATGTACTTCTTAAGCAATGACACATGGAAAAAATTACAAATACAAAAGGATGCAGGCAATGCAAGCATATATGTGCCAAGACCAATCCTTTCAAGGATTTCAAATGGCCCACAATAGTGCGCGACTAACTTAGAACACTTTCCCAACTTCAAGGAACTGCGCTTGACCTTCACTTTTAGAAACACATGATCACCCACTTTAAATTCTCTGTGGTTTCTGCCTTTATCTACACAACTTTTCTTCTTGGATTGGGAAACCTTTAGACTATGCCTGATCTTTACCATCTTCTCCTCCATTTCCCAAAGAAAATCTAGCCGAACTACTGCGCGTTCTTCTAGGTTGTCCCAACTCACTAGCGTGTTTTATTTTCTACCATAAAGTTCTTCGAATTGGCTCATATTTAAAGATTCATGATACCCATTGTTATAAACAAACTCTACGAAACGAAGGTAGTCTTCCCATTTTGATGACTTATCCATCACATACATCCTGAGCATATCTTCAATAACCTGATTTACCCTCTCCATCTGTCCATTTGACTCAGGGTGATATGTTGTACTAAAATTCATATTTGTTCCAAATCCCATGAATAGCCCTTTCCAAAAGTTCGAGGTGAACTTAGAATCTCTGTCAGCCACAACTGTCTTAGCTACACCATGCATCTTGGTAATTTATTGCATGTATATCTCAGCAATGTCATCTGCCTTGTGTGATGACTGTTAGATTTTCATTAGTTTTGTTAACATTAGATTTACCATAGAATTTTGACCTTTTAACGTTCAATAACCATATATTGAAATATACAAGAATCAGATAAACAAGCACAAGAAGACTCAAATATTTATTGTGGGAAAACCCCAAGTCCGGGAAAAACCCAACCAATTTTTCTTACAGAGAATATTCCAATACAACCATGAACACGCTCTATTGACAAGAAAAAATCAACAATGAACAAACCTTGATAACAAACACTTGTCTCTTCTTGTTTTCAAATCCTAGTGAGGGTAGACAACTGAGTAGCACCACAAACACTAACACAAGATAGGCGCATCACTAGAGCAATATAGCGCACCACAAAACTGACAGAATTGGCAACTGGCAACTGCAACTGCAACTGCAACCACAACTGGCAGAAAGGAACTGGGCAACACCACGCAACCTTAGAACAAATATTTTAGAGGTATTACACAAGAGAAACCACCAAGAGCCACCGATAATATCCTTCCCAAGTAGGGTGCACTTTCCAAGAGAACCGTAAACCAAAAATAGTGAAACTGTTGCAACTGCAGCTGCAACTTCCTAGTGCGCACTGCAAAAGGAGAATTGTGTCTATGAAAATGAAATCATCCAACCCTGTACTTATACTAACATGGGCACATGTTTGGGGCCAACTTCTTATTTTGTGTCTTCACATTTACTTTATTATTTTTGTGGGTCGACTTCTATCCCTGGAAATTGTATTTCCACTTTAATTATTTCCTATGGGCCGACTTCTCTTCTGTGGTCTTCTATTTCACTTTATTCTTTTTTGGTGTGTTCTTCCACTATTCAATGGTATTCCTTTGAATTCTTGGAATCTTATTCTTCTCTAAGAAAAGTTGTCGAGGAGGGAATACCTCCTGCAGCTACCAAAAAATCAACACTCCCTCTTAGCTAGGGAGGTATTCTTCCATGATGTTTTCTTCTAGTAGTCCAATGACTACCCTACAATCAAGTGGTAGCCCTAGGCTACCACCATGCCATCAGTAGCTCAAATTTTATGCCACAGTCTCTATGACTATGCTACAATCAACTAGTAGTACACAACTACTACCATGTTGTACAACAATCTCCATGACTATGTAACAATCAACTAGTAGCAAACAACTACTACCATGATGTCCAATAGTACACAACTACTGCCATATACTGCAATCAACTAGTAGCACACAACTACTACCATGTTATCCAATAGTACACAACTACTGCAATAGTCTCCATGACTATGCTATGATGTTTCTCCTTTACCAATAGTATTATTCACACCCATCCATCTCACATGACACATGAAAGACTGCCACCATAGCCCCATTCACACCTAGCCACCTCACATGGTTCAGGAAAGGCTATGCAATGGTCCAATGCCATGCTACAAGTATTATTCACACTTAGCCACCTCACATGGCGTAAGCAAGACTTGCACCAGGCTGTGATGTTTGTCCTCTCCCAATAGTATTATTCTCACCTAGCCACCTCACACGGCGTAGGCAAGACTACGATCATATCCCCATTCACACCTAGCCACCTCTCATGGATTAGGAAAGGCTATGCTACAAGTATTATTCACACCTAGCCACCTCACATGGCATAAAAAATACTTGTACTAGGTTGTACATTACTTCCTCAGTCACCTCACATGACTGATCTAGGAGACCCTTGACCAAAGGGTAAGCTTGTTGGAGGAGAAACATCACACCTCCCTCTCAACGAGGGTGGACATTCTGCATCATGCCAAACTTGTCTCTGAAATACTCATACTCCACTCTAGATAGAGGCTTGGTGAGAATGTCCGCTATCTGCTCATTTGTGGATATGTACCGGAGCACCAGAACTCCTCTTTGCACCATGTTTCAAATGTAATGGTATTTGATCTCTATATGCTTCGACTTGTCATGAAATACATGATTCTATGAAAGCTTTACACAACTTTGATTATCACAATGTATCAAAGTTGGCTCCAACTCTAGATCAAATAACCCTGCAAGCTGTTAGCACTCTGTAAATGTTTTTGGCTAAGAAAACTAATGACAGAGGTAACCTACAGACCAACTTTAAGGCTGGAAACTATCCTTTCCAACCTAGAGAGGGCTCTCTCTGAGACTTGGTCTCTAATAGATAATGACTTTGAAATGTTGACTATATTTATTGTGTTTGTGAAATGTTTTTGGTTTCGTTGGCAAGGAAATAAACAACCTTGGGCTATGGAGTCAACCTCTTGAAAACGAGAGAAATTAATGACTTGGTAGATGAAAATTTGAGAGGATAAAGGCTAAGCAAGAAATGGTCTTTCAGTTCAAATGTCGTTGTGTGTGGCGAAAGAAAGAGTACATAAAGAAACTCAGAGCACCATTAAAGATGAATTCTAAATTACTTAGAATAAAACAAAAATTTTAAATGGTGAAGTCTAAAGCACCACACAATGAATTCTAGACTTATTAAACTTTCCAATTTAAATAAAGGAAAGGCATGAATATATAGAAAACAAGTAGTACATACATAGATGGGATCACAATACATCAAACCACCACCATTATAATCTTTTCATCAAAGCCTCAAGTCTTCTGCATTATATTTCAATTGGGGTCAAAGATTACATTCAATAATCTATTGTCTCCACTACTTTGCCCACCCGACTTACATTGAAAGAATAAAATATATAGAAAAAACTGCACTCCTTGGGCTGCTATGCCTCAAACTACTTCCCCTAGAATTTCAGTTTCGGTTATTCCCTTCCAAATGACCTTTCAAATAGAGTTTACTAAAAATGGAAACCCAATTGCACCCAATCATGTCATAACCGACTTCTTCATCATGATCATTCAGTCATCAATAAGATTCAATCATTAGGAGGTGATGCATCGGAGTTTCCACTTTGAGTGGTTGCCCGAATGATTGAGCGCACTATCAGAAACTCTACCACCCAGTGTAACGGACTTTGGTTGTTTCCGCACGATCACTTGCTATAGTATGCACGTGGCGAGTTGGTGTGGCAGATGTTTGTTGGTTGTCACTCGTGATTTCCAGGTGGTGACGACGGTCAGGGGACCACTCATATCCTCCAAAACTTTCATGCGTTTTGCCTACACTTTTCCTTCTCAACCGGTGGTTTTTCATCATCTGCGTGACAAATATCCATGACTCGGGTGTCTATCAGACTTCTTGTTTCTCGGTAGGAAACATGACACGAGGGGAGAAAAATTCAGTGCCACATTCAAAAAGACAAAATGGGGTCATGTCAAACATGCCTCTGGCCTCACCTGCAACCTTAATACTTTGAGTGTTTTCCTAAGAGACCAGTTTCATCTGTTCAGGTTCTTCACTTGTCTCCACAAGACCACATTCACTTTCATCTTTTCTTGAGCACTGGAAAGAGACACATGGGAATTATCCATGGCCAGTTCACACTGCTTGAACTGCTTTGCGATTCTTTCCTCTGACACCTTCTATTCCTCACACAAATGGATGATTACGTCTTGTGCCTCTCTTAGTTGTCTTTTGAGCCAATTAGCATTCCCTACTCGGCTCTGTGATTCTATTGCTTCAATAGTTCTTTCTTCCAATTGTTTTCTCAATTCTATGTTCTCCTAGTACAATTCGACGATAGAGATTTGCACTTGCTTCAGCTGCTGCGACGACTCCTGATCCTCCACGTTTTTAGTGCCTGAACTTCCCCATCTTTCATTAATTCCCCTGCTTGAACCTTCAACAGGTTCTATCCGATCGACGTGCATGAGTAACTTCTCAACAGCAGACTGGGTGCGCAGTTTACTGGGAGCTTGGGTCTCCTTGGGCTTCTTGATCAATGTTGGCCTGCCTCTTTTTCCAGGTGCTCGCTGTTGGGATGACGAGTCTTCTATTGCCTTTCCTTTACCTGTAGCCTCTTCCATTCTTTCCCCTGTGCTATGAAATGTTGTTTCCCCCATGGATAGAGGGAAGTCTCCTTTGGGGTCCCTGGGGATGTCAACTGAAATTAGAAATGAATCCCAATATTTTTCCAACCGTCTCAATTCCTCTATTACCAACAACTTGATCAATGATATATGGAATAAGTTCTTCCTTGGCTATTCAACTTCGGCCTGGACACCGTCCACCATATTTTCTAGGCTTCGATGCAAGAAGAAAGGTAAGTTCAAAGGCCTTTTACCTGTGAAGTGCATCAACAACCTGATGTGATGTGGGTATATTATGTCAGACCTTATTTCACAGGTGAAATACCTTGTAATCACCTTTAGGAGCTTTTGGAAAGCCTCCCGGAGATACCGACTCAGAACGCCTCTCCGATTTTCCCATTCAAGAAGTTTGGCTTGATAAAGTCTTCAAATCATAATATGTCTAAAGGCATGCCCTTATACCACCTTTCACCGCATGGAGGGATCTCTGTCGCGGTTGACAGAGTTTCCTCCGTCACCCAGAATGTGATTCTCGCAATGGTCGTGAATAACCCATTAAACCCGAGAGCGAACTGTTCATCTAGCTTCATGTTGTATCCTTTGATATTCTCTCAATATCACATACATCTGACATGTTCAAAAGCTACCCTGATATTCAGATCTTCATTGATTAATGCTAGGTCTCGAGGTCCAGACCTCACGACTCTGCCACTTCATGCCTTCTTCCTTATGTCTTGGGATATTTTCATGATGCAAACGTGTATGTGTTTCGCGTGCATGATAATGAATGGTAACACCCTATTTGCATGACAAATGGAGAATGATATACTTCACAAAGACCTGCCGGAATGTCATTGACAAAAAATTTGCGCGACAAGCAAAATAAACCCTAGGAGTTCACTACTCGGCCGCGAAGAACTATGAAAACTTTTGGCGCAGAAGGAGATCGATGCTGTGATAAAAAAAAATGGTTGGCGCATCACAGTAGGGAAGCACGATGGAAAATTCTGGCATGGTGGCAAGGCGTTGAGATACTTGTAGCGAGACAGAGAATTTAGAGGTGGAAAGAAATTTAGCACGATAGGAAAGGACCCCGAAGAAGAGAGGTTGACTGGGAGAAGAACTATAATTTAGCACACTAGCTCGCAATGAACTCCAACAAGATTCAAACCATGACTGGAAATAAAGGAGACGAGACAAATTGAATGAATAGACTCACAACACAACCGATGGAAATTGACTTTCCCACAACGAAAGGACCCAGGAATTGTTGAAAAAATCATAGACAACACACAAACTGGGAAGGTAAAGGAGAAACACACATGGTGACTAGTATTTAAACTTGAATGAGCGAGTGATGGAATCATGACAGAGGACGATAAATCCATGGAGACGAGAAGTTTGGAAGCAAGCTGAAGATTTGTGCAACAAACTCATGCGATGGGTACACTTTGAAGTGTGTAAAGTACAGATGATAAGAGCTGCAGAGGATACGTGATATGAGCACCGTGATTTATTAACCTTTTTGACTTCATAATTTGGTGATGATGGTCATTATATCTATCAACGTGACCTTTATTCCAACAACTTGCCTCAACCTCTGGCACGTAAATTCCTTTTTTCTGATAGGACATGATCTTATGGGAAAATGACCTTTACAAGTCGCACATGACTAATTATGACACCCTTTCCTAACTCCAAGGGACAGACCCACAACTTTCTGACTTTAACCCATTGGTTATTCAGTACCTGACTTCACACACTTCGACACATGAAATACTACTCATCTAGGACTGACTCTAACCGAAACAATTACGGTGCTAACAACTACCTCCAATGGGGATGATATCATCCCGGTGATGTGGAAAAGAACAACAAACTAGGTTCCTGACCATTGGGATTTATTTGATTTGCAAACTCTAAAACAACGAAAAAAACTCATCCCAGGCCTTCACTTCGGGCTTCAATTTTCTGCTAACTACTGACTTGAAACGCCTTCTTTGAAAACATAAAAAATGACTATTTACAATGAAACGACAAACTAAAAAAGACTTACTAAACTAGATAATGTTTAAGGAACCTACCATTCACAGGTTCCCCACTGGTGAGCTCTCCATTAAGCTCTTGTAGCAAATACGCATTTTTCCCATGATACGCGACAATCCTCAATGGCCCCATCCAAAGATGATCAAACTTTCCATGTTTCCCTTTGTCTTCATTCCTTGTGTCCCACTTCAGTACCAAATCATTTACCTTGAAATCCTCCTACTTAGCGTGTTTGTCAAAAATCTTCTTCATCCTGTCTTGGTGAAGCTGTGATTTGTTGAAGACTTGTTCCCTCATTTTCTGTGCATGAACCAATTGGTTATCCTCCTTTGAGCATCGTTTGGTTTGACTTCTTGCTCTTGCAACAATCTCCTGACTGGCAGGCCCAATGAGGTGGGGAAAACTTCCTCCACGCCATATACAATTTGGAAAGGCGATGTGGAGATGGAATTTTTGGTAGTGATTATATCGACCCATAGTGCATAGATAAGCTTCTTGTGCCAATCCTTCTTGTTGTCATGCAGGAGTTTCTTAATAATCTTGGTTAAAATTTTGTTAGATGATTCTGCCAATCCATTACCCCGTGGGTAATAAGCTATAGAAAGTCCCAGAGTTATGTTGTAATATCTACAAAACTTATCCATCTTCTTAGACTTGGACGACGCTCTATTGTCCGTGATGATCTTGACTGGGCAACCAAATCTAGACATTATATTGGTCTCTAAAAATTGAATGATAACTGTGTCGGTAGCTTGTGTTGTGGGGACCGCTTCGATCCATTTGGTGAAGTAGTCTGTGGCCGTTAGTATCCATCTATGCTGAGTTGAAGATGGAGGATCAATCTCTCCTATAAAATCTAGACCCCATTGCATAAATGATGCTTTGACATAGATAGGATTTAAAGGCAGGGGTTGCAAATTCCCTTTCCCATCGAATATCTGGAATTCGTGGAAATTGGAAACTTCCTTGTATACATATGCAAAAATAATGGGCCAATAGAATCCCTCCCTCAATATTTTGTGTGCAGTGGTATTCTAATAATGATGCCCCCTACAGTCTCCTTTGTGGAACTCCTGGATATCCCGTTCTGTATCTTCCTCCAACAAAAAATTCAACATGATCCCTCCTGGATCCTTCCAATACAGAGAGTTGTCCATGATGCAAAACTTAGCCGCTTTCAACTTCAAAAATTTGGCTTTGGTTTTTCTCAACCCTGGAGGAGCTTGCAAATTCCTTAACACCTAAATAATGTCAGCGTACCAAGGTGAATCGATGAATTTCTGAGATACCTGCAGGACCGTTTCTTCTTGTGGATTCTTCGACAGATCAGTGATGAAATTTATTCCCAAAACATCACAGTTCGACTACACCATCAATTGTTCAAGCCCCTGAACCTTAATCAACTTTTTAAGCTTGATTTTGAGGTCATATTCCAACATGTCTGCGATCCATTTACCCCTTCTCCCTTCATGATCAGTGTGAGTCAGGATATCCTTGACGGAATTTCTAGGCACATAAGCAATGACGTGGGAATGCAGTATATAAGTCCTAAATTCCTTGAGGGCCTTCACCAAGGCATACACTTGTTTTTCCATGATATCATACCTTAGTGGGGAGTCTCTCAATGTCCTGCTGAAATAGGCTATAGGATTTTCACAATTCTGCTCATCCTTCTATAACAAGACACCGGTAATGGTGTGTTATGAGGAAAAGGAAAATAAGATAAATTCCTTTGTGAAATTTGGGTTGGCTAACACTGGAGCATTGGTCAGTGCCACCTTGATGTCTTCGAACGATTTCTTGGCTTCAAGAGTCCATTTTATCTCATTACCTTTCCTGAGCATATTCGTGATGTGCTTTATAATCTTAGCCAAATTTGGAATGAAACTCCTCAGAAAATTTACCTTTCCTAGGAAAGATTGCATCTCTTTATTTCTCTTGGGAGTGTCGATCTTCGGAATCCATTCCACCCTACTGGGGTCTATCTTTATGCCTTCCTTTCAGATGATGTGTCCCAAAAACTTTCCTTCTTGCATCCTGGAATTTGATTTTTTTGGATTTAATGAGATGTTGTTGGTTCTTTATTCCCTTCTTGAGTTGTCTGAGTTATTGACCCAGGGTTCATGTCATTCGGGGTTCCAACAAAGCCTCTAAAACTATCACCCTCCTGGTAAACCAGAAGGCAACACAACACCCAGAAAGCGCTGCGTAGCCTCACCCAAGATAGCTTTAAATGGGTGGCTGTAAGAATCAGGTGTTTACAACCTAGGACAGAGTAGGGGATAGGGGTTTCTCGGATAAGGTCAGATACCATGAGCTGTAAGGGAGAGTACTTATTCCTTGGATTCACATACGAATATCCCATAGTTTATTATAAGTAGATTCATAACAATGTATTAACTCATTCATCAAGTTTAACCATTAATTGATGAAAGAAAGAAGAATTGTGCATACATTTAACACATTACACAAGAATTACCGTGGTTCACCCCCTCCTAGGCTACGTCCACAAAGATTTGGCTCTTGGCTCTTGTATTATGATAGTTCTTCATTTTCAGTGCCCCGCGCTTACAATTCTCTACAAAACTGGGTAAGATCTATGTGAGGCGAACTAGATCGCACCAGGCTCCATGACCTGTGGTCTAATCCTTAGATCTACCTCTCCTCGAAACACCTTTGCTCAAAAGCTTACAAAATCGGTTCGTACCGCTCAAAATATTACAGAGAATCGTTAACAACTACTAACTAACTCCCTATATGATACTTTCGTATATATATTTTTACATTTTGGGCTCTTCAGCCTATTACAGAGTATTACCAAAACCCTAACCCTTCCTATGTTAGGTATTTCTCCCATATGCATGCTGATCCTCCTCCAGCTGTCACTTTCCTTTGTGCATGATTTCTTGTATGCACACATGCTGCTCTTCTTCCAGTTGTTAATTTAGTTTTCTAAACGCTTTCTTTCCCACGATCGTTCTTCTTTCCTCTTTGGCCTGGTGACAATAGGCCCCCAACACTGACATGTGACTCGTCCCGAGTCACCTAGTTTCTTTGTGCTTCCTCGATCTCCTTGGTGATCATTTGGAACTGTTACTACAACTTTTCTGCTTTTGTCAGTGCCTACGCGATTTTCTTGTTGATGGTGTTGACTATCTGAGCTGCCACTTCCTCGCTCATTAGTCCTACGCATTCTAGCTGAGTTTGTGCTGTCTGGTTTTTGGCTTCTTATACCTGCATGAGTACTTCTTCTACCCATTCCTGAAACGGTTCTATTTGATCCTGACGCTCCTGTTTCTGTGTTTGGGCAGTGATAAGTTCTTCCTGTATCTTCTTTAGCTCTTGCATTCCCTTGACTCGTTCTAGAATTGGTATGGTCTTCTATCGCTGCTTGAGTTCTTGGATTGTTGCATTGATCCTCTCCTCCTCCTTGTACCAATGTTGGACTTGTGGATCCTCTTCCATCCTTGTCCAAAGTTGCGCTGCTTTATCCAGCAAGTTGGCTGCCGTGCTGACTTGTTTTTCTAGCTCCTGCAACTGCATTGCTGCTTACTGCTTCTTTTGCTCCTTCACTGCTGGTGGAGTTGTCGGTCTAATATGTCCGCGGAGAGTCTCGATCTCCTTTTGATACTGATCAATTTCCTGCACAATCTGGTCAATTTTCTCTATGGCTGGGAGTTCATTTCCTTATGCAGTTGTTGGAAGTTTCCCAAAATATTCTTCTACTCTACGTTCCAGCTCGTTTCTGTGTTCTTTCTCCTCCTTAGTTTCCGATTGGGCATGTGCGCAAACTGTTTCCAGCGCTTCCCACTTCTTTGTTGCTTGCTGTAGTTCGACTAAGTTTTTATGTTATCGAGCCTGTATCTCATGGTCAATTCTAACCTGTAGTTTTTGTAATGCTTTTGGTGGCATCCATGTCAATACCAATTGGATATGATCCAAATCCTTCAGTGGTGTCTGTCCCACAATTTCATCCATTCACATCATGCTAGGCTTTATGTAGACCTTGGAATGTGCATATGGTATCGAAAGAACTGGGTCACGTTCTTCTACCTCCACCGTTTCTGTGTCCTATGTGGTCGATGGCTCTGTGCCTCTACTGCTACTCGTGATCTGGGCTTCCCCGAATTTCTTGAGGAGTTGTCCCATTTCTGTCAGTTCCTTCTGCAGTTTGTCCCTATGGTGTGCGACGTGATCAAAATATTCTACGAGGCAATCTTGGACCTTCCTGGAAATCATCTCTCCATCATCCTACGTGATTGTGTAGTTTGGTGGTGGTCGTTGTGCCTTCATCTTCTTGCACGCACCTGCGTCCTGTACCACTGATCTCTTAGCCCCCCTGGTTCCTGTGTGATGGGGTTCAATGTGGTTTCCTGTGCACCCTCAGCTGGTTTCCTCTGTCCATTGGTTGGTTGGGTGGTTTTTGTTCCTCTCTTCTGGGTCCCTAGATGCTCTGAGCCATCGTTTGCCTGAGTTGACTTGGTTTGACCCGTTCTTCATCCCTTGGTTGTTGCACCCTTTTCGTCACCTTGGTGATCAAATAAGAGGTGCTTACATGCCCAGTTGGGTCCTGTTGAGCATGACAACTGTAGAGGAAAGAGTTAGAGAAAGAAAAACAAAATTATAAGCAAGAATTAAACTAATAACAACAAAAATCATAAGCATAGGGACATAGAGATAACAAACACAAATAGACCCATGTCACCAATGTTTTTAGGCTGATCTATTGATGAAATCAAAGCACCAATAAGAAATGGGACTCTGAGTCCCTTCTTCCTCCAAGGGAAGGCTCTTGGACCCTCACAAGCTTGCTCTCCTTACAACAAGAAAATGAAAATGGTGATGAAAGAACTCCTAGCACATCCACTCAATGGAGAGGTGGATTGCTCAATGAAATGGTGCCAATGTGTTCTTGTCAAGGATGGAGTCCTTAAAACAATCTAGGCAGCATAACATTACATGAAATTCCTTGAGAAAATGAGGTGCATTCATGGCTTTTTATAACATTGCATTGGGTTATTGTGTAACTCCTTTGTAGTGTGAAAAGAGGCTCTTTAGGGCATTATTGGGTCTTTGACCAGCCCACCATTCGGATTCAGCTCAGATTTGAGGGTCAAATCGGCTTGGGAGCTGATCCATAAGTGGTTGGGAGGCCGACCACTTCAATAAATGCGCCGTTTAGCAGGTGCATGCCTTTTTGCGCTAACAACCACGCATCGTGCACGTATGCACAAAAGCTACGTTCCTGTTCCACGCATGTGCGCGCGCGCCCAACTTCTGTAAAGCGCTCTTCAATTTTTCACTAATTTGTATAGTTTTTTGCCCTTTTTGAATGCTGTGAGATTAATTCATTGGCCATGAATGACTTCATTACTGTTTGACGATGTTGAGTTCTTGTAACCATGTACTTACGAAATTTTATTGATAATAGATGCCCCCTGATGGATGAGGTTAGGAGCATACGTATAGCCGAAATCCATAAATGTTTCTTCTACTGAGAATGTTGTTGTAAGATAGAGCAATAGTGGGATCGTTCAGAGCAATCCTTTGGAGGAGAAAGGAACCGGTAGGACCCGACCTTCCATAAGGTGCGTAAAAATATACCACTGTGTACAAACGAGGCGGGCATGCCCCATGCTCGTGTTATGTAACCCTGAGAAAAGATGACTGAAGTGTTGGTGTAGACAACTGCAGCACCCTCGGGGGCGGTAATGGTAAAGGCATAAGACAATTATACAAAGGAACATACTCTGAATAATAGGCAATGATCGCGGAAATAAGTATCGGCGATGATGCGGGCATTGATGGCCCTACCAAATTCAGAGGTATTCGGAAAATGATAGAAATAACTGCAATAGTCGCAAAGTAAGACCCACCATAACATGAGAAAGTGTTGGCGTCGAATGTTATGGGGGCCAACGACAACAGGGAGCAATGGTGTTTCACCCTGTGGCATCCGAGATATCTCATTAAATGGAGAATGAGAATCAAGATACTGTCGCCCTTCTGGAAAAATGGTGTTGATGTCAACAAAAGGGGAATGTGACTCCCAGAAGAAAAGGACTTCGTGGAATCTACTGAGGTGAGGAAGTGGTAGAGGTACATGGATGAAGTCAAAAAGTGAGAAGACTCAAGACTTCCCTTGGTTGGAGGATGTATGAGATAAAAAGTGGCTGCAACCGTGTAACGAGGTCGAGTGTCAAGGGGACAACAAGACCAGGGATGAGTTGTGCCAGAGGTGGGACAAAGTGAACAACTACAGAGGGTAGAGGTAAGTGACTTGTGGGGTACTCTGAATATGTGGACGATGCCGACCAGGGTAGATGATGAGTGATGCTCCAACCAAGGGTGAAATGGGTTGCGTTTGGCCAAAAAAGGAGGGAAGCAAGTCACCAACGGTGATGGCAAAAAGGATAATGAAATGACTGAAAATAAAGGTGTTTGTACAAATAAATAACGAATAATTTTGGGAAAAAATGTACAAATACAGAAACGGGTGCCCCAGTGTGAAATGAGTGCCCCAGGGAGGGCATAATTTTCTTGGAAAACTGATGAAGGGTGGGGGCCCCATTGGTGAGTTTCTGTATGAGGTAGGTGAAATGAAGATAGGTTCACAGATGTGAAAACTGATGGTGGATGAAATGAAGGGTTCATGATACTGCGGAGGTGCAGGTAAAAAATAGAACCGTAAAGAGATAACCCGGGAGTCCATATGGAAAGCTAACAAAATGAGGAGAAGAAGTATGTGGTTGATTCACAACATGATGAAAGACTATCAGGACTCCCGTCCCTAAAGGGTAATGAAGAACAACATGAGTGTCAAAAGTGGAAAAGGGTGCTATGAATGGGACAACTCATGTGGGTAAGAATGCTACCGGGTAACAGTACCGAAGATGCAAATGGAGGCATGGGTACTACAGAGCCGGGAATGGAGATCCTAGAGGTAAACATCAGAGGGTGTGATTGGAAATGAAGGTGCGATACAGCGGGAAAGACTACATGCCAGTGCTAAGTATATACTTGAAGGGGTGAGGAGAAAGTACCTGCACATAAGCAAATACCCAAAGTGAACAATATCTGAAGAGAATCGAAGATATGAGCATGTATGAGATAAATGTGACAATGCACGTGTGTACCTGACCATGATATGAAAAAAGGTGCCCCAGGGGCTCAGGATGAAAAGTGACCCAGGGACAGCTGTGATGTAGGTGACGGGATGCTGATCCCGTGGCTGAAGAAGGTTTGAAAAATGGACACCTTGGGCTCTCGGAATGGTGAGTGGAAGTTTGGCAAAAGGCCTATATATAGATGTAGGGCCCATATTGCCACCTCATTTGTACCTGCTGCAATAGTGAGTGGAGAAGTAGATTCCAGAGGATATTTGTAGATTTGGGGAGGACGAGGCAGCCGATCGACGTTTTGAGAGTATCAGGTTAGTGGTCTGATCATCCTGCATAGAAATAGGTTTTCAATTTTTGGGCAGGGCTTGTACGGGGGGCCGTACAGGGGTATTTAGGGGATGTGGGGCCCCCATGCGTGGGCGACTCGGTGAGAGGCACGCATGCGCGCACATATGTACACCGATTATACACACATGGGTGCGTGATATGGGGAATTTAAGGCGCGCCCGAGGGGCGCGCCTGTGAGTTGAACATGCGCGCATCAGTAAGCGCCTGTAGGTTTGACAGGCGCGCACCGGTGTGCGTCTGTATAATGAACAGGCGCGCACCGGTGTGCGTCTGTATAATGAACAGGCGCGCGTAAGGGCGCGCTTGTGAAGAAAACAGGTGCACATTGATGCACACCTGTTCAGTGTACATGCGCGCCTATATGCGCGCCTGTGCAATGAACAGGCGCGCATGTATGCGCGCCTGTGGGAACAAAAACCGCGCCTACGAGGCAAGGTTGAAGGGTAAAAAACGAGTCTTTTTGATGCTGTTGATGGTTGCATGAGCTGATATAAGACTCTGTGTTATCTGCAGGTGGACCATAGTGACGATGCCAGTACAGTGGCGAGAGCGAGACTGGGCCCAGTTGAGAGATGCCGTGGCCATTGAGGGCCCCGGTGTGCATGCGACTTTGGTAACCTGCGGGTTGCTAAAGTTATTTGAGTGCCCGTTGATATGGGCACAAGAGTATTTGTTGCAGTTCCTGATCCAGATGTGGAGTCCGGAGCTGCATTGCTTCCTCGTGCGAGGAGAGCAGATCCCCTTTACTGCGGTGGAGGATATCTATTTTCTGACTGGGCTCCCCTTTCGGGGAACGCTCCTACCAACAGAGCCTGTGTTGCCTAGGGATACAACACTTGTCACGATTGGCCAGCGATACTGCTTAGGTGAGAAATTTATGTCTGGAACTGTGGTGAGCATCAGTGCAATAGAATCCCTGGCTCATCGCTGTATAGAAGCGATGATTGTTCGTATCTATGGGTCACTTGCGACCCAACAGATTAGTGGTGGCCAGCTGTTGGTGCTGGAGAGAGTGGTGGCCAACGAGCAGTTTGCATGGGGGCTGACGCTGCATGCATGGATGATATCACAGTTGGATTGTTGTCGGTCGATAGGTGCAGGAGAGTTTTCATTTGGGTCTATCCTGGTGGCATGGTTCTTAGAGAGGGTGCCGATGTTGCGCCCGAGGGTTTTACTGGAGATGCCAGGGGCGCGAGAGCCACGATTGAGGCGGTGGTTGACCATTTTGCTTCGTCACGGTGGTGGCGAAGGTGGCCACTTATTTTCAGCGGAGGCGACAGGGATATGGCGGCAGATGCCACAGGTTATACTTCGGTACCCCTATGCTGGGGTGGACTTCCGGGGGGACCTAGACATGGTGCTACCTCCAAGGGAGGATTTTGACCATCGAGGTATGTTTAGTATTGGTGTGCATGTTTGGATGTATATTGTTTTGTGAGATAACAGTCCATATGTATATGATATAGATGATGATACTATCTTTTGTTGTTGGTTTTTGTATGTGCAGATGTGGCACCTCGCGGGTGCGAGGTGGAGATGCAGAGAGAGCCGGCTCGTCTAGAGCTGGAGAGACTGCCACATGGAGAGAGACGTCGGCGGGAGGATGCCGCGAGGCGACCAACAGAGCCTGAGAGGGCAGTGAGGAGGCGCCGGTTCGATGACCCTGGTGCTGGGCCATTACACGCTCCTCTGGTGGCGGCCGGAGTGGATTTTGATGACATACGCCGTCGTCTGGAGACGGTGTTGCAGGATGTGCCTGAGGGCATGTGGACACGTATCCAGGATGAGAGCTTCCTGGAGCAGTGTGTGGGGGTGCCGCCACCATGGCGGGCCATAGTGCGGCAAGCAGTAGTGCTTATGGCAATGATGAGTGGATGCCTGCCTCCAGGGCAGGAGGGTCCTGTGGGTGGTCCACCACCGCCTGGGGCAGGTGGTGGTGGGCCACCACCTCCTCATGAGAGAGGAGAAGGTGGTGGTGTGATAGAGGCACCCTGAGTGGTGGATGATGTACACCTTTGTTTTTGTTGTATATAGGCTGGTGAGCCCATTTTTTGTACCGAGGTGCTTCATTGGCCTGCGGATACATGTATTTTTGTATGTAAACATTTGGATGGTCTGATGGGCCTTTATATATATATATGAGTATACATGTTTTGAGCTCCTGATGTTGTCTACATGTGTTTTTTGCTGATGATTTTTGATGATGTCTATTCTGTATATATGCTGTGACAGGATTTATGAGATGTTTATGTATGTGTAGCTTGATGTGATATATGCCAATCTAACACCATGTTAGCTATTTGATCTGTTGTTTGATTCAATTGTCTTGGAATATGTGTAAATGTAATGGAATCAAATGTCGAGATAAAAGCTTAACCTGCAGGTATTTGCGAAAGAGGCATGGATCGCGTACACGGTACACATTGTTGAGCTGGAGAATGACTAGTTGAGAGTCGAGGAAGACGCTAAGGTGATGAATATGATGACGCTAGGCGTCGACCAAGAGGCCAATGACCGCAGTGTATTCGGCTTGGTTGTTGGTTGCTGGTCCCAAACATATGCCGCTTGAATGTAGCATTTCATGTGAGGGGGTGTAGAGAGCCCAAGCAGTCGAAGCGAGATTTTGCATCCAACGGCTAGTGCCGTCGGCGTAACCAATGTGGTAGGCTGGTGGAGGAAGAATATGTCAATAGAAAAAAGGATAGTTTAGATGAGAGGGGAGGAGAAAAAAGATTAAAAACACTAGAAAAGAAATAACCTAAAGTAGAATGACTACTTTTAAGCATAAAATTTCTTGAGATACAACCCATTGACGGGTTCTTTAAGAGAGAGGCCTTCGGGAGAGGCCAGGATATATGCGCCTTTGGTGAGGCAATGTTGGATAATGTAAGGGC
>ML817803.1:0-30511 GCA_009831015.1 Picea engelmannii | reverse complement strand
TTGACAATGTGAGAACCAGATAACGGGGAGTTATTTGGATGCCTATCCCTGAAATCCTACCTAGACTAAAAAATTTCTTTTGGCACCTCCTGTGGAGGAAAACTTAGTGAGTTTTTAGAAAGTTTTTAGATGTAGTTGTTTTGTGAGGCTGGGGGTGAAAACCAACCTCGTTTGATTAAAAGTGGGAGTGGATAGTCCTGTCAAGAAAATATGGTGTATTTTCAGAATCCCTTTGGAGGAAACTTACTTAGACCTCCATGTTTCAAGAAGAAGCTATGTGAGTGATGGGTGACTTTTGTGTGTGAGTGAAAGTGTGCCAAGTTTTAGTTAATTAGATGTCACCTTGCTGCATGTGGACTTCGCTTGGTCCTTACAAGAGTTTGATTACCTAATTAGCTAGATGTCTTTGGTACAACCTTGCGTAATTCAAAATCCCTAGGAAGCTATCATGTGGACATGTGGGTCCGTTACTATCCTTTAACTCCCTATGGTGATGTAATCTAGAAAAAGCATGAAACTATCCTAGATTGAGAATGTGGGCATCTATGGGCCCGTTACAAACCTTTAAACTCTCCTAGTGTTTTGATCTAAGAAAGCAACAATTTCAAACACTATCTTATTTTTGTAGCATGTGGGCATGTATGGGCCCGTTACAAGTTAAAATGTGTTTGAAAAATAAAACTAAGAGGGGTCCCAAGAAGGGCCGTTGTCCTCTCCTAAAGGTTTAAAACTTTGTTAAGGGAGATGAGATTGTTTTCACAATATTTTTCTGATTCTCAAGATCGCTTGGAGGTGTGAGAGAAGAGCATACTCAACCATTGTTACTTCAAATTCTAGTTCCAAATGTGAGTTAGATGTGATTAAATATGATTGTCCACTTATGTTTGTAAATCAAAACAAGCCATCCATGTGGCAAAAAGCAAAGAAGGGAAATTGATTTTTATCCTCTTAAGTGCCTATGTGTGTTTTAGACTAACCCCTTTATATGATGAGGGGACTAAGTGTAATGTGGATTTAAAACATTTTTGACATCATTTTTGAGAAGGCAGATGGCCTTCCCCACATACCAAAAACTTACAATGTGAAATTTTGTTCAAATGTGCGGCCCCTAGTGTACACAGAGGCACACAGAGCGCAGGCGCGCGAACAAAGATGAGTCAGAAAGCGCATGCGCGCAGAGAAAGGCTGTCGCTTAAGCGCATGCGTGCACGATGCACGTCTGTGGGGTATAATACCCATGCACCTGTGACAAACGACCGAGAAAGAAAATCCGGATGGATTTCTCTTAATTCTCCTATGAATTGACTGGTTAGCAGGTCGGCTGAGGCCGGTTCGTGCACCTGCAAGTTAAACAAACTAAAAGAAGAACAAAATAAACCCAAATGAGGGAGGAATTTGATACCTTTCCCCAGTGGATTCGCCAATCTGTTGCACCCTTTTCGTCACCTTGGTGAGCAAACAAGAGGTTCTTACATGCCCAGTTGGGTCCTGCTGAGCATGACAGCTGTAGAGGAAAGAGTTAGAGAAAGAAAAACAAAATTATAAGCAAGAATTAAACTAATAACAACAAAAATAATAAGCATAGGGCCATAGAGATAACAAACACAAATAGACCCATGTCACCAATGTTTTTAGGCTGATCTATTGATGAAATCAAAGCACCAAGAAGAAAGGGGACTTTGAGTCCCTTCTTCCTCCAAGGGAAGGCTCTTGGACCCTCACAAGCTTGCTCTACTTACAACAAGAAAATGAAAATGGTGATGAAAGAACTCCTAGCACATCCACTCAATGGAGAGGTGGATTGCTCAATGAAATGGTGCCAATGTGTTCTTGTCAAGGATGGAGTCCTTAAAACAATCTAGGCAGCATAACATTACATGAAATTCCTTGAGAAAATGAGGTGCATTCATGGCTTTTTATAGCATTGCATTGGGTTATTGTGTAACTCCTTTGTAGTGTGAAAAGAGGCTCTTTAGGGAATTATTAGGTCTTTGACCAGCCCACCATTCATATTCAACTCAGATTTGAGGGTCAAATCGGCTTGGGAGCTGATCCATAAGTGGTTGGGAGGCCGACCACTTCAATAAATGCACCGTTTAGCAGGTGCACGGATTTTTGCGCTAACAGCCGCGCATCGTGCGCGTATGCGTGCAAGCTACGTTCCTGTTCCGCGCATGTGCGTGCGCGCCCAACTTCTGTAAAGAGCTCTTCAATTTTTCACTAATTTGTATAGTTTTTTTCCCTTTTTGAATGTTGTGAGATTGATTCATTGGCCATGAATGACTTCATCACTGTTTGACGATGCTGAGCTCTTGTAACCATGTACTGACGAAATTTTAGTGATAACATTGGGTACTAGGATTTGTGGAGGCTGTGTCTTCGCCTGCGCAACCGCTCCTTCTGGTGTTTGTCCCGGTACTCCTCTGGGTATAGTTGGAATCCTCCATTCATCAGGCCATTCGCTGATGATCATGTCGATATCACCCTCGGTGACACAATAGTGAATCTGTAGCCATTATTTATCCAGGTTCTGCCTTGGTTGTATCCACATGGCTTGTCGCCTAGCCTAGAAATTAGCGATGTCCCCGTATCGTGCGACAACCTCTGGTGTTATTATCCATGCTCGATTGATGGCTTCCTGTATCTCTCGTAGGTATGCTTCGAATACAATTCTGTTCTCCTTCTTATTCTTGGCTAGTGGCTCAGCTCTCAGGACGCGATATCTTTCTCCCCTTGGCTATGGTGTGGTAGCAAAGACGATGTATTCTGGTTCTCGCCATCCCATGAAAGCTATGAGAGTGATCATCCATGAGTAATGAAATTTTGTACCTACGTCCTGGATGTCTTTGCAATCTGTTTGGAACAAGTTTGATAGGTATGGCACCCAACTCATGAAGGTGCCTTCCATGCACTGATATGCAACAAGAATGACTCCTACTGGTACTTCGTCTTTGAAACATTTTTGTAGTAGTTTGCAGGCTAAGATATTTGCGCCTAATTGTGTTGTGGAATTGTTGATCCATTTAATTATAATGCATCTTGTTCCCTTGTCGGTGTCGTATTTCTTCTTCATCTCTTCTGCCAATGCTTTTTCCTTGGACTTATCATCCAGGATCAACGCGTGATCCATACCCCCGGTGGGTAGGCCTATTATCTGCGTGATAAGTTCGACTGTTATGTGGACGGGTTTGTCCAGCCATATATCCCCTCCATGCGTAACTACTAACAATTGTTTGACGCATGTCATTGCATATTGGCCTCTTCCAAAGTGTGGTATCTTCAATGACCCTAGAATTCCTGTTCTGTCCAGTCTAGTGGCCCACTGGTGTGGCTGAGTGATGGTTTCTCCTAGTTGGTTCACGACTATTTTTTGCATGAAGACCTATGGTGCAAGATTTGGATATTTGGTATCATTTTCTATGTCATGGTCGAAATAATTGAGCTTCCCGACATGACCTAATAGCTATGGGTCCACATGTACTCCCTCTGGTATGCGAGGTAGCACAATCTCTGCAACCGATTTTTTTCGGGGTGAGATTGGTATCTGAATTCGGTCCTCCTGCCGCAATGGTTGTCTTAAGGTTCCAATAGCTTTCGGTTTCTCCTTCGCCATCCATTCTTCCCAAGCCATGGCCATTTCACCCGTCAGCTCGACCGAAAAATAATCTGGGATGGGTCTTTGTGGGACGTCTAGTTGCACTGCTGCATCTGGGTTCTGTGCATTTCTAGTGGCTCCTACAACTGCTTCAACGTTTTCTGGTGGTATTTCCTGGTGGGTTTCTTATTATTTTTTTTGGGGCTCATGCACTGCTGCTGGTGTATCCTGTTCCATGGCCTCTGTTTGTGGTTTCTGGGCCTCCTCAAGTATGGGTGTAGAATTTACTAGAATTTCCTCTGGCGACAGGATTTCGTCAATATCGCCAATTTCTGGGGGCTGATGTTTGCTTTCTTCCAATGGTCCTTGCAACCTTGTCTAAGCCATGGTTGATCTGGCTGTATGGCCTAGTTCTGCGAGCTTCGGGGGTGCCATAATGGTGTCTGTCAAACGTTTGCGGGGTTTGAATGGCTTTGTTCTGTGGTTTCACTCTATTCGTTCTTGCTGCTATTGCTCTTTTCTTGTTCTCCTTCCGTGAGTAGACTAACTGCTGCTGTGCTCGTGTGTTGTATGGGCTCGTCATGAAGCTTGTCTAGGATGCTTCCTCCATCATGTGATTAATGCACCCTAATTGTAGGTTCAATGCATCTATAACGATTTTGTACATGCCATTATGCCTGCTCTGACGTCTCCAGTTGGCATGTTTAATGCGACATCCCATCCTTCCTTGCCTTGCTTTAACTCTGCTTCTTGTTGTCCTGTCAGCCTGATTTTTTCGGTCTTTCCCGCGTGTTTCCTTTTTATATATGGTCATTATCTTTTACCTTGCAGGCTTCATGTTTCATATGTGGCTTGTCCATCATGTTTTTTTTTTTTTTTTTTATTAACTACGCGGTGGGTGGTCAACTGTCCTTGTAGACAGCTTCAGCCGGATCCCATTGACCATTCCTCTGAAGTCTGTGCCCACTAGATATATTAACTGTACAACTCCTCTGTCCATGATAGCTTTTACCTCGTATGGTCCTAGCCAATGCATTCTCATCTTTCTTGGGTGATGTAATGCTTTACTATCATTAAGTAATACTAGATCTCCTTCCTTGAACGTCTTCCTCTTGATGTGGCGGTCGTGCCAAGATTTGTCTCTTTCTTTTTGTACTTGTTGATGGAATCATACCAAGATTCGGTATTCCTGCATTGACAGTAACTGATTCAGTCTTTCCTGTACTGCACCTCATTCTTTGATTTGTGTAATGGATGCTATATCTAGGCTGGGTATTAAAAATTCTAAGGGCACTATTGCTTCTTGACCATAGACTAGTTTGAATGGTGTGTGGCTAGTCAACTTTTTACATATGGTTCTATACACCCATAGTATTGCTGGTACCTTCAGATCCCAATAGTCCTTGTTGACATTGCATATCTTTGTCAAGGCGTTTTCTAGAATTTTGTTGAAGGCTTCTATCGTGCCATTTGCCTGTGGATGATATAGTGTGTTTTTCTGGTGATGAATTTCAAACTCTTCCAACATCGCTCGGATGGTGCTGTTTATGAAGTGCGTTCCTTGGTCACTCATCAAAATTCTTGGGCATCCAAATCTAGTAATTACCTGTTCAAACAGAAAGTGTGCAGTTGTCTCTGCGCTGCAATCTTTTACTAGCGCGGCTTCCACCCATGTTGTTAGGTATTCCGTCGTGGTGATAATATATCTCGCCCCCATTCTTTTGGCTAGTTGGTTAATAGGTTCTGTTAGTGACTAAAATTGCATTGGTAAAATTTTGAGCGTCTTGTGTTTGTAATAAAGTTTGTAAAACATTGGATTTGATTTTTATTTCAAAAAGGTCAAAACTCAGCTTTCAGTGGCTTAAATGTGAAATTCAGGGCTATTTTAGCCACTGAAAGTACAAGAACTTGAAAATGGTTACAACTTTGGTTTAAAACTCATCCTTTGGCCTTTTAGGAAATTCTGTCTTTCTTCTGGTTTTTCGGACTTGTTTTCACAATGTCACTGCTTTTGGCAAAATATATTGGCTCGGTGGCCAATTCTCCAAGTATGTTAGCTATCAAGTGCACCTACAAACAACACATTACAAGTTAAAGCCCATGAGGAGGGCTATGGATTGCACACTGCGTCAATAGGTAGAAAAAGAAGAAGCTGAGCCTGAATCCAAGTTTCGTGGCATACCCAACATTATACCAAGTGTTGATATCTTGCTAAATTCTCGCTCGCAAAAGCTAGTTTGAGGTTTAACACGCAACCAGGTTATGGGGAGAATACACAAGTATCCAACACCACAGATCATCAAGTGCCAACTGCAAGGTTTTGAAAATATATCATGTTCTACCCAGATCATTTGGATTTGATTGATCTCTCGGTGGCCAAAGAAACATAGCTTGTCTCGATGCATGATTCACTTAGAGTTTGTTGATTAGAGGAGGATAAAGAGATTGTCATCATCAACAGTGTGAGGGTTCAAAGGAGGCAAGTGGAGTAGTAACTGTTACATAGAAAATACACTAAGTTTTATCCTTAGTGGAATGGCGACATCAGAAAGCATTCCTCACAATCAAAATACTATTTCAAATTGATCTTGGGGAGTTCTCATTATTCGCTATGTACTTCTACACGTATCTCCAGAGCAGGCTATCAAATTGTGTGATAGAAATTTTGGAGTTGGGGTTGATAGAATCATTTTTTCTATGCCTGGAGTAAATAGCACCAACTACTCCATGTGAATATTCAACTCTGATGACATTGAGTCTAAGATGTGCGGAAATGGAATTTGTTGCATGGCTTGTTCTGTGGCAGAGCTTGAAAATTCACCTAGAACTCAAAGTTACAGAATATATACAAGAGCTGGTCAAATTGTTCCTAAGCTTCAAAAGGATGGAAAGGTCATGGTTGATATGGGTCAACCAATTCTGATTACTGCAAATATTCCAACTAAGCTGCTAGAATGGAAGGAAACGCTTGGTTGATTTGCCTGGAGGTCCATTGGAGATTAAGTGGAACAAAGAGAATCCCGAGCTACGACTTAGACTTGGAAGGTTTCAAGAAACAAGTTGATGTAATGAGGTTATTTTCTACACACAATGGGTGTCTAAAACATATGTAGCTTTGTCCCATAACTATAAATACACTTCCTCCTGTTGTGTCGATATATTTTTTCAATACGAATGAGAAGTTGGCATTCTGCTATAAAATTATTAAGCCTTGCATCTACTATACAGATGATAAAATGTCATAGGATTGGGTTGGGTTATTTTAAAATGTTTTTGAGGTGTCAAGCTCTTGAACCAACCTTATCGACATTCTAAATTCAGAAACACATCCAGATTTACAGGTACTAGCCTAGGTTGCTGTGAATTTGCAGGGAGAGAAATATAAAGAACACTGAGTTTTTGATGAAACAACAGTTTTGAATATGGAGGGTTTCCTTTTTGATCAAGACAAAACTTTCACCAGTGCAAAAGGCGGAATTATAACCAGTTAGCTGATGAAAAGCAAAGCTTTCACCAGCTAATTAGCAGATCGAAAGGCAAAATACCTGGTGAAACTACATAAATAAAATTTTGGAAAGTTAAGTTGGAGCAAAGCGATTTTGGAGTGATTAAAAGGATATGGGAGTATCAAAGGATTAACCACCAAATCAATAAGTATTCGACATCAAAGATTCGTGGAGGTTTTTGGGACTAAATGTTAAATTTGGTCAACTAATGTTTTGGGTTATAGTTGTTGAAATTTTTACAGCTATAGAAGACATGTGTCTTTACCCTCCACGAAACATCAGAGTCATACAAGTGATGAAGACCAGATGTCAAAGATCAATAAAGAAGACAGTTCGAGTGCTAGAAACTAGTTCTTTGATTATCCATTTGTATTTAGTCAGTTTTACTTTCTATATTTAGATATACAGATCCAATTTTTCAGGATCTTAGACTTGTTGTAAGGGCTATAAAAGCCTAACTTTTTAAGAGATCAGGGTTCAATCTTGGATACATTTTGCTACTGTATTAGACTCTTATCTTGATAATAGAATCACAGTCTTCTTTTGCTTTCAATGTTTGTTCATGTACTTCATTATTCTATACTTTACTTCAATTTAGCTCAGCTTCTAAGAACTATTATCTTCCTATTAAGCTCATAAACTTGAATTAAAGGACTTCTCTCTATCTTGTATGACCTTGCACATTGTTTTATTTGGTTATCTAGACTAGCATTCTTCATCCCCTGTTCCAACTTTGCTGTCTGATTATTGATTTCTAAAAGCACTGTCTTATTCAAATGCATGATGAGTGGTCCATTTCATTAGCTATTGAGTTATCCCATTGTTCCAAGCATACCAAATTTACCATGTTCTTGAGTTACCAAGCATCTTTGGCTTACAACCCCAAAGAGTTTCTTGGAGTGATAACAAATTGGCGCTGTTGCCAGGGAGAGCAGACTGAAGATCAAGTTTCTTGGGAGATGACACAGAGATGATATTTGATGATAGACAAAGATTAGAAATTCTCTTGGTTGTAATCATCTATCTAGCGACTCCATGAAGGACATATCTGTTGGCGACTCCACTGGTATATAAATGAACCCGATCTTAGCAAAGAGGTATGCATTCTGCAATTTCTCAAGTATTTCTGGTTACCCTCATCCAGTACCTAGTAGAGATGAATGGGAACAAAACCTTCCCATATTTTGAGGAGAAGAATGGGAAGTACCGACTGAACATTTGTTGGATTTTCATGAGTTTATTCATCGGCTCCAGATCATACATGAAGATGTTAAGATTAAAATTTTCAAGTATTCATTAGAGGGGATAGCACTTGATTGGTGCAGGGCTCTTCCAGCTTCAAGAATTCACTCATTGACAAGTTTTCATTATGATTTCCATTTGTTTTGTAAAGATAAATTTCTAGCTGAAGGTCTCTTTGAAGATTGTTGTGATGAATTTGATAAGCATGTTCAGTAGGAAGTAGTCTTTTCTTCTGTTTGTCAAGATGAAAATTATGTTGTTAAGGAAGATATTCATGATACAAATAAGAATTTCATAGCTGTAAATGCATCAGACCTTATCTCTATTACACTCGCTACCTTTGATTTACATGAAGAAACAATTAGAGAAGAAGTTTTTTCTGAACTTTTTCAAGAGGTTGCCTACGATATGTTTTCACCTGTGATTGGGGAGAAGGATCTGAAGACTGTCTATATTTCTTCGCATGATTCAAGAGTTTTCTGCTCACCTATTGTTGATAAGTATGCAGATGCGGTAGAACAGACCCTTAGTTCAAAGGATGTTGATTTTAACAGTAGCCAACCCATATATGACATTTATGAATCTGATTTCGACGAGCCTTTTTCTTTTCCTATAAAGGAACGACATCATGTTGTAATCAACCATTCCATGTTTGCAGAAGACATTGAATATGATGAGTTTAATCTGGCCAAAGATTTCAGGTCTTCTCTTCTATTTATAACGCCTCATGAACAAAAAATTGAAATCACCTATGAAGAAGATATCTCTCATCATGATCAAGAAATTGCTGATCCAAATTATGATAGCCATGAGGATGCCTTTAACATTGTATCAAATTCATCTATTAAAGATGACTTTCATGATGATCAGATTGTTTCTTTCGAAACCTTTAAAGATGATGATCAAATTATTCCTTCTGAAAACTTTGAAGATGTTGAGTAGATTGACATATCAATAGAAGATAGTTTCAGGTCTGTAACAGATAGTAAGGAAAACTTTCAGTTTTTTGATTTGCAGACACAGGGGAATTACAGCACACATGAAGAAGAGGATGATGAGGGCAGCTTAGAGTTTCCAGATTTGCAAGGACTGTCTAATCTTCAGCGAGAACATCAGGAAGATTGCAACATATACAACGAGGAAGATGATGCACTGAAAAGTTCAGATCAAAAGTCCATCTTATATGACTCTCTGAAAGAGGTTGAGCAGTCCATATTTAGCATTGAAGGCATTCAACATCATTTCAATTTTCAGTTGGATCAGCAGTTCAAAGAGGTATTTCATTATGACTTTAATGACCCTTTTGCTGATTTTATGGAATCCATGAGCAACTTGAGTATCAAAATATTTTTTTCAGACGAAGGACAACTTTATCGTCCTTTTAAATTATATTTCTGCAAAGTATGACTTTCATTATCTCTTGGGTCAAGATCAAAGATAAATTCAGAAAATCAGTTTCTAATTTTGCTGCATTGGAAATTCAGTTTTACTTGATCAATCTGCCTCTACTGGTTAGTGTAGGAGTAGGTATAAGAATAATCTCTTCATACAAGCAACTAGATATTTTTTAGTTGTTGAGTTCATGAATAGGCAGGGCAGGCTACAGGCAGGCCACAGGAAAGATACAGGTAGGCTGCAGGTTTGCAGAGGAACAGTTGCATAGGCCAGATGACTCCATGCCCAATGCTAAAGGTGACTGGAACTACTAGGTTCTTGGAAACCTCGCAGGGAGGTCTCCATTCCAGTTGGAGCCAGATGTTAGCAACTAAAATTGTACTGGTAAAATTTTGAGCGTCTTGTGTTTGTAATAAAGTTTGAAAAACATTGGATTTGATTTTTATTTCAAAAAGGTCAAAACTCATCTTTCAGTGGCTTAAATGCAAAATTCGGGGCTATTTTAGCCACTGAAAGTACATGAACTTGAAAATGGTTATAGATTTGGTTTAAAACTCATCCTTTGGCCTTTTAGGAAATTCTGTGTTTCGTCTGGTTTTTCAGACCTGTTTTCACAATGTCACTGTTTTTGGCAAAAGATATTGGCTCAGTGGCCAATTCTCCAAGTATGTCAGCTATCAAGTGCACCTACAAATAACACATTACAAGTTAAATCCCATGAGGAGGGCTATGGATTTCTCAACGCGTCAATAGGTAGAAAAAGAAGAAGCTGAGCATGAATCCAAGTTTCGTGGCATACCCAACATTATACCAAGTGTTGATATCTTGCTAAATTCTCGCTCGCAAAAGATAGTTTGAGGTTTAACACGCAACCAGGTTATGGGGAGAATACACAAGTATCCATCACCATGGATCATCAAGTGCCAACTGCAAGGTTTTGAAGGTATATTGTGTTCTACCCAGATCATTTGGCATTGATTGATCTCTTGGTGGCCAAAGAAACACAACTTGTCTCAATGCATGATTCACTTAGAGTTTGTGGATTAGAGGAGGATAAAGAGATTGTCATCATCAATAGTGTGAGGGTTTAGAGGAGGCAAGTGGAGTAGTAACTGTTACATAGAAAATACACTGAGTTTTATCCTTAGTGGAATGGAGACATCAGAAAACATTCCTCACAATCAAAATACTATTTCAAATTGATCTTGGGGAGTTCTCATTATTCACTATGTACTTCTACAAGTATCTCCGGAGCAGGATATCAAATTGTGTGATAGAAATTTTGGAGTTGGGGCTGATAGAGTCATTTTTTCTATGCCTGGAGTTAATAGCACCAAATACTCCATGCGAATATTCAACTCTGATGACATTGAGTCTGAGATGTGCGGAAATGGAATTTGTTGCATGGCTTGTTCTGTGACAGAACTTGAAAATTCACCTAGACCTCAAAGTTACATAATATATACAAGAGCTGGTCAAATTGTTCCTAAGATTCAAAAGGATGGAAAGGTTGTGGTTGATATGGGTCAACCAATTCTGATTATTGCAAATATTCCAACTAAGCTACTAGAACGGAAGGAAACGCTTGGTTGATTTGCTTGGAGGTCCATTGGAGATTAAATGGAACAAAGAGAATCTAGAGCTACGGATTAGACTTGGAAGGTTTCAAGAAACAAGTTGATGTAATGAGATTATTTTCTGTGCACAATGGTTGTCTGAAACATATGTAGCTTTGTCCCATAACTATAAATACACTTCCTCCTGTTGTGTCGATAGATTTTTTCAATAAGAATGAGCAGTTGGCATTCTGCCATAAAATTATTAAGCCTGGCATCTACTATACAGATGATAAAATGTCATAGGCTTGGGTTGGGTTATTTTAAAATGTTTTCAAGGTGTCAAGCTCTTGAAACAACCTTATCAACATTCTAAATTCAGAAACACATCCAGATTTGTAGGTACTGGGCCAGGTTGCTGTGAATTTGCAGGGAAAGAAATCTAAAGAACACTAAGTTTTTGATGAAACAACAGTTTTGAATATGGAGGGTTTCCTTTTTGACTAAGACAAAACTTTCACCAGCGCAGAAGGCGAAATTTTAACCAGTTAGCTGATGAAAAGCAGAGCTTTCACCAGCTAATTAGTAGATCGAAAGGCGCAATAACTGGTGAAACTACAGAAAGAAAATTTTGGAAAGTTAAGCTAGAGCAAAGCGATTTTGGAGTGATTAAAAGGATATGGGAGTATCAAAGGATTAACCACCAAATCAAGAAGTATTCAACATCAAAGATTCGTGGAGGTTTTTGGGACTAAATGTTAAATTTGGTCAACTAAAGTTTTGGGTTATAGTTGTTGAAAGTTTTCCAGCTATAGAAGACATGTGTCTTTACCCTCCATGACACATCAGAGTCATACAAGTGATGAAGACTAGATGTCAAAGATCAACAAAGAAGACAGTTCGAGTGCTAGAAACTAGTTCTTTGATTATCCATTTGTATTTAGTCAGTTTTACTTTCTATATTTAGATATACAGATCCAATTTTTCAGGATCTTAGACTTGTTGTAAGGGCTATAAATGCCTAACTTTTTAATAGATCAAGGTTCAATCTTGGATACATTTTGCTACTGTATTAGACTCTTATCTTGATAATAGAATCACAGTCTTCTTTTGCTTTCAATGTCAGATTTGTTCATGTACTTCATTATTCTATACTTTACTTCAATTTAGCTCAGCTTCTAAGAACTGTTATCTTCTTATTAAGCTCATGAACTTGAATTAAAGGACTTATTTCTATCTTGTATGATCCTGCACATTGTTGTATTTGGTTATCTAGACTAGTATTCTTCATCCCCTGTTCCAACTTTGCTGTCTGATTATTGATTTCTAAAAGCACTGTCTTATTCAAATGCATGATGAGTGGTCCATTTCATTAGCTATTGAGTTATCCCATTGTTCCAAGCATACCAAATTTACCATATTCTTGAGTTACCAAGCATCTTTGGCCTACAACCCCAAAGAGTTTCTTAGAGTGATAACATGTCCCACAAAGTCTATCGCCCATTTGTCGAATGCCTGAAATGTCACTTGTGGTTGTAGTGGCATCTTGTCCTTTCTATTGGGTTTGCCTGCCGTTTGACAGACGTCACATTGATTACAGTATTCTTTCGAGTCTCTGTGGATCGTTGACCACCATAATCCTGCGCGTAGTACCTTCTGTGTGGTAGCGTTTCCTGCATAATGCCCTCCTTCTATTCCCTCATGGGCTTCTGCTAAAATTCTTGGTCGTTCGTGGGCTAGTACATATCTTCGTAAGATTCCATATGCATCCATCTTTTATAGATGTCCTGCGATCAATTGATAGTTAGCTGTACGGACTACCAGGTTCTTCTTCTGTGTAGTGGCATATTCTTGCAGCGCAATACCTGTGATTAAGTACTGGATGATCTCTACGAAGTAATCATCAACAATCTATACTGAGAATAGTTGTGCATCTGGAAAGTTATCTTCTAAATTTGTTGGTTCCTCTCTGTTTGTGACTCTCGATAGGTGGTTAGGCACTACATTCAGTTTTCCTGGTTTAACTATTACCTCAAAGTCAAATTCTTGAAATAGTAATAACCATCGACAAATTCTCCCCCCCAACACTGGTTTGTTGACTAGGTATTTCAGGGTTGAGTGATCTGTAAACATCTTAAAGTGTTTTCCCAATAGGTAATGTTTGTACTTATGTAGTGCATAAACCATAGCTAGGCCTTCTCTTTATGTCATGTTATAATTTTGTTCTGAATATGATAATTTTCTGCTTGCAAATGCTATTGGGTGATCCAAGTCTCCTTCTCCTGGTTGCACCAAGATAGCTCCGAGTGCGATCACTGATGCATATACATGTACATGGAATGTCTTCTCCCAATCTGGGAATACCAATATTGGTGCAATGACCATATTTTCTTTTAGGGTATCCAGACCGTGTTGGAATTTATCGTTCCATTGATACTTTGTATCCTTCCTTAACAATTTTTCCATTGGTTCTGTAATCTGCACATAGCCTTTGATGAATTTCCTGTAATATCCCATATGTCCTAACGTTGCTTTGAGTTGGTAGACTATTTTTGGTGCTGGTAGATTAACAATGACTACGATTTTGGATGGATCCACTAGTAAACCCTATTTTCATACTATGTGTCCCAATAGTATACCAATTGGTGTTCCAAATATGCATTTCTTGATAGTCAGTGATATCTGGCACTATCTGCATTGTTCTAGCATTAATCATAACACTTCCACATGGTTTTTTAATAGGCTATAGACTTTCTGATCATCCAGGTATACTTCAAGGAATTGATGGATGAACTCCTTAAATGCTGCGATGACCACTCTAGAAAATATCGTAGGTGCATTCTTCAGTTTGAACGACATGACTGTATACTAGTAAGATCTCCATTTTGTTGCAAACATGGTCTTGTGTCTATTCTCCTGCGTTGTCTTAATCTGATGATATCCTGAGAATCTATTGGTAAATGAGTAGGCTTCGTGGCCTCCTATGTTCTAGAGTAATTCATCCGTGAATGGCATGGGGAATGGGTTGTGTAGGCATACATTGTTCAACTTCCTCAAGTTGACGCATATTCTGATCCCTCTTCCCTGTTTCTTGTCCTGTACTACCATGAGACTTATCCATTCTGATTCTTCAACTAGTTTGATGATGCCAACCTCGAGCATCCTGTCGATCTCATCTTTAAATTTCTGTTTATATATGGGATTCAATCTATATGGTCATTGTTTAATGGGTCTCGCATCAGGTTTGAGTGGTATATTCATTTCTCCTAAGTCTTCGGCTATGCCTTCATCTCTGTAAAGGTTGTGGGAAAAAGGTTGCTGTATTCACGCAACAATTCTGTGATACTTTCTAGTGTCTGTTTGTCCCAGTAATCTCCAATGCTGACCATCTTGGGCCGCTCAACAGTTCCTATGTTAACCTTGTTTATATTTATTGGCGCAGAGATGACCTCTGACTCTAAGGGTGGTCCTTCCACATCTCTCTCGCTTTCGACTTCTTAGATCTAAATATCGCGTAGATCATCTTCATCCAGAGCTTCCTCCTATACGTGGTAGCATTAAAGTAGATCCTTGATTGTCTTCTTATTTCGATGATGTACCTCTGTGATAGTTTCTACTTCCGGTTCTTCGATGAATATGACGTTTCTGATCCATTTTAGGGCCGCATCTATGTTGGGGTTCTCATGGTCGAATGAGAAAGTGACTGTAAAGTTCTATTGGAGTGTTGCCCATGTCTTGGTTCCTTTACGCATTTCCTAGTCCGTATACCAATTCCCTAGAATGCCCTCTAAAGTATGAATGAAGTAGTGAGACCATTCCTCTGGTGTCGTAATTTTCCAAAGCGTTTGACACGCCTCCAAGTGTTCTACTGGTGTGCCTAGTCCATCATATTTCTGTTGTTTGTTACCTGTCTGTTCTACGTCGAACCTTATGCATAGTAATTGCTTACATTGGTACCAATCTATGATAGTTTCTTTGTGTGCACCCCACCATCTGGCGGGTGTAGCCTTTAATTCTAAATCCAGTGCTAGCAATCTCTGGTTTTCTAGTACCTCATCTTCATATTGTGTCAAGAAAGTTTCCAAGCCATTTAGCCCATGAAAGCTGGTTGGTTCTCTGATTTATGTGCCAATCCACCTTACTGTGTGGTCTATTCTGGAACACCTTCTCGTAGATACTTCATGTAGTCTTTGATACCAGTTTTCTAACCCGGTGTCTAAGTCTGTTGCGCATGAAGTAATGCTCCGCCAACTGAGTACCTCGTCTGCAGTTGGGTTTATATAATCCGCATCACATGCAGTTGTTCTGTACAACTGGCCGATCTCTTCTAATTCTAGGAAAGTGGGTTCTACGAACCTCTTGCCTTATGATGGGTTGAGTGGGGCTATGACCCTGTAGTCCCCCGACTCAAATGTCATTTTTTCTGGTTTTAAAGTTAATTATGGCCTAGTTTTTGAACGCCCAATCCAGACCAAGTAGCCCCGAGTAAGGTGTTGTGTCATCTACTATTTCGATGAATTCAAAGTCTACCTTAGTGCGCACCCCATCCAGGTCTACCATCACTCCTTTCAGTCTACCTATTGGTAGGACTCTATGTTGATTTGCTAGTTTTAATTGAACTGTTGAATATCCCAGTGTAGGTTCTCCCATGCATTTCCATGTAGATTTTGGTAGTAGATTCACTTCGGATCCTAGATCTAGTATAATATCTCCCATATTGAAATCCCCAATGTTAGCATTTAATATAAATTCCCTGCTTATTCTTCTTCTTGTGTGTAGGTGGTTGACAGTTTTCAATTCTGGCTTTTGTTTCATCTCGCCGCTACATTTTCTAGGATGCTTTGCAATATCTTGACAGATGAAGGATCATTTAACATTTTAATGCATGATTGCAAAAATTATTTGACCGTATTTACTTGTTCCTCGGGTTGTATTCGTTTGGTATGGTCCATTAATGGTGACATTTCATATTCCGTAGCTTCCATTCTCTACTGTGTGGTCGGTGCAATGTTCTCCTTCTGGAATTATTGTCGGGCTTCTGTAAACATTTCATTCTCCTTATGCGCGTCGAACTGCTTCTTGGGGTCGATGTTCTTATTTATCCATTCATTCTGTGCTGGTTCCTGTTGAAATGTGTCATTCCTTGTTTTCGTTCCTCCTCGAGTGACTATATTGATGTTCCGACCATCATCCCTTGTTTCAAATGAAATCCACTGAACATTCTGGTTATTTTGGTTCCCTTTTTCCTGGATTTTTCCAAGTAATGTCGGACAGTCCTCTGTATCGTGGTCCAATGCACGACAATACATACAATTCGCTGGTGGCAGTGGAAACTCCTGTGAATAATGTCCTGGTTTCTAACAATTGTGACATGTGACAGGTCCTCTGCCATGTCCAAAACCTCCTTTGGCTCATCCTGCTCCTCTATAAGCTACGCAGTCACCTCGCGGTGGGTTGTACTGTGGTCCCTGGTTATACTGCGTGGAATTGTACTGGGGCTGTGCTGGGTTGTATTGTGTATGTGCATTATTGTAAGGTTGTGACGCAGTATTATATTGTTGCTGCACTGTGTTGTATGGTGATGGGGATTGATTGAAATGTGGTGCTTCCTGTACCATGTATGCGTCTGATGTTCTTTCCCGCATCAGCTCCATAGTTCTACAATATTTTTCATCATGGCTGACTGACTTGCAAAAGGTGCAATATGAGGTCTTGGGGACTGTTTGGTATTTTTTCATCATCGTGCAGTGGTAAGGCTCGTGACCCATTTTTTTACATATTTCACACCATAATCCTACCCGTGGTAGTGGGTTTGGCATTCCTGTCACCATATACTGTGCGAATGTTGGGCATTCATTCTTATGGTGTCCTTCCATTCTATAGGTAGTGCACCAAACTACCTCTCATTTGTCCTTGTTCTTATTCTAGTTCAACTAAAATGTTAAGTTCTTTAGATCCTCCTTCAGTTCTTTGATAGCCAGGTCCGTCTTCTGGTATTGATTCTCTTCCAATTGCAAGGCTACCTGTAGAGCCTCTACCCGCATCTAAAAATTCTGTTGTCGTAATGGATATTTTAAGTGTGGGAGTAGTGAGTTGACAAATAGGTGCCAATGCTGCATATCGGTCATAAGGTATTTTAATTTTCCTTTTAATCGCTTGAATCTTTGATCAATCTCCCATATCAATTCTCCTGGTTTTTGTCTTATTTCAATCATCTCATTTATGTATTGATCCTCTAAGCTCGGATTCTAGAACTCATTGATCAATAGTTTCTTAATGTCATCCAGTGTCCTTGTCGTTTCGAGAACACTATTCATGTATAGACTCATGTACCAGTCTAGTGTGCGATCCCTTAGCATGATCTCTAGCTGCGCGAGTTTGGTATCAACATCAGTGATCTGCTTTGCTTCCCAGATCTTTGCACAAATGAATAGATGCTTCTCAGGGTCATCTATTGCTTCTCCTTAAAACTCTGGTAATCTGATAGTAGGGTCATGTCCCGCCCTTCCAAATATTGAGCTACTCCCTCCTCCGCGTGATGTATATACTTGACTAAGGTTGACTAAACTAGCTCCTCCAGTTGTTTCCCTTTGTGTCGATGTACTTCCTGCTGTTGGACTTCCTTCGAAATTTGGTTGTCTAAACGATGGCGTTATTTTTTGTGTATTGGTCGCACATGACCGGTTTATGGGTTCCACACTAACATTAATATTGAAGGGATGGTTGTCTTCTCCTTCTTTTCTTGGGCCTCTTGTTTTCCTCTCATATGCGGCGTGCAGGATTTCCTAAATCTGCTCCACATCTCAGAGATCCTCTACCTCTTCCTCATCACTGGCCAAGACCTCCCTCCCAACTACGACTCTCTTCTTGGTATTCACCTTATATTGGTAGGGTGCTCTACTACGCATCATTATTGATGACACCAAGATCCACTTGAGTTGGTCGTCATCCATCAATATCGAGTCCAAGGGTTCCTCCTCCTTCTTCTCTGTATCCTGCCCTCCTTCCATACCTCCTCTCTCTGTGAGTACTTCCCCCCATCCCCCATGGGTGAAGGGAAGTCTAGTTGTCTGATTCCATTGTCATCACACCTTTGTTATATAGCAATATCTTGATAGAAGTATATAGTGATTGGATGTACCTTCCTCTAGGTCCTCGTAGGAACTCTTGCTCGGTGAAACTGTATGACTTTTCTATGTCTACTATGAATTCTGTGATAAAGCCTGCCACAATACTATCAAGCCAAAAATAGATTGTGCAGGTGAATTTGTTGTTCACCTGTTGCAGCTATTGGATCTGTATTGGAGTCCAATCTAGCTGTCGAATCCAATTCGTCATGTGGTTATCCTTTAAACTTAAGATCCACTCCTATAGTAGATACAGAAAATCACAGAAAAAAACTTCTTGTAAATCCGTAAATAAGTATTTATCCAGGTATTTACGTGGTGTGATCCTGGGGTTTCTATTGTCTTTTTGTGGAAACTCTATCTCTATGGTTCTCAACCAACCCTCGATTTATTCTCTCGTGGGGTTCCAAGGTCTCAACATCCCCTTCTAACGATTCATTTCTCTTCCTTCGGTTCTTTATTCATTCCATATCATCTAATCAGTCCTTTCCTGTTCCTCTTAACACGACAATAGAACCATTTGTTGGTTCTTTATTCCCTTCTTGGGTTGTCTGAGTTATTGACCCAGGGTTCATGTCATTCGGGGTTCCAACAAAGCCTCTAAAACTATCGGCCCTCCTAGTAAACCAAAAGGAAACACAACGCCCAAAAAGCGCTGCGTAGTCTCACCCGAGATAGCTTTAAATGGGTGGCTATACGACTTAGGTGTTTACAACCTAGGACAAAGTAGGCGATAGGGGTTTCTCGGATAAGGTCAGATACCGTGAGTTGTAAGGGAGAGTACTTATTCCTTGGATTCACATACGGATATCCAATAGTTTACTATAAGCAGATTCATAACAATGTATTAACTCATTCATCAAGTTTAACCATTAATTACTGAAACAAAGAAGAATTATGCATACATTTAACACATTACACGAGAATTAACATGGTTCATCCCCTCCTGGGATACATCCACAAAGATTTGGTTCCTGTATTATGATAGTTCTGCATTTTCGGTGCCTTGTGCTTACAATTCTCCACAAAACTGGGTAAGATCTATGTGAGGCAAACTAGATCACACCAGGCTCCACAACTTGCTGTCTAATCCTCAGATCTACCTCTCCTCGGGCCTCCTTTGCTCAACATCTTACAAAATCGGTTCGTACCACTCAAAATATTACAGAGAATTGTTAACAACTACTAACTAACTCCCTATATGATACTTTCGTATCTATATTTATACATTTCATACTCTTCATCCTATTACATAATATTACCAAAACCCTAACCCTTCCTATGTTAGGTCTTTCTCCCATATGCGTGCTCCTCCTCCTCCAGCCGTCACTTTCCTTTGTGCATGCTTTCTTGCATGCACGCGTGCTTCTCTTATGCCAGTTGTTACTTCAGTTTTCTGCACTCTTTCTTTCCCACGATCGTTCTTCTTTCCTCTTCGGCCTGGTGCCAACAGATGCCAATTTTTTTTCATTTATGGAACCCCTTATTCAAGTGTTCAAGATTTTGTTCATTGGAATCAGAAAACACCATGATGTCATCCAAGTAAATCACAATAAACTTGTCTTTATCCTCAATGAATGCTATATTCATAGCCATTTGGAAAGTTCCTCCAACGTTCATAAGCCCAAAAGGAATTTTTTCATACATGACCATACCCCAAGGTGTTGTAAAGGCTATCTTCTCCTGGTCATTCGGGTGCACCATGATCTGATTGTAACCAGAAAAACTGTCCAACATTGACATTTTCTAGGATCCAACCACCTTCTACAAGATGTAATCCATCTTGGGAAGTGAGTAGTTGTATTTGAGAGACACTCTGTTTAGATTCCGAAAGTCCACACATAACCTTATTTCGCCGCTTTTCTTCCTTACAGGCACAAGGTTAGGCACCCACTTTGAAAATATCAAAGACATAATAATTTTGGCATCAAATAGTTTCTTTACCTCCTTTTCAATCAACGACAACAACAGAGGGTTGATTCGTCTCAACTTTTGCTTGAAAGGTTTCTGATATTCCTTGATGGGGATTACATGTTGAATTACTCCAGTATCATAGACCTTCAAATATTCATAACTCCATGCAAAATGGTTAGGGAAATATTTCATGAGGCTAATATACGTTTGCTTGATTTATGGACTAAGTGTTTTTGACAGTCTGATTATCTTAGGATTCTCTTGAGTACCGATGTTGCATTCCTCGATATCTTCATCATTCAAAGTGATTATAGGATTTCTGGCTACATCATTTTCATCAAATATTTTTGCTAATGGGACCAAACCTTTGGGGATAATGTTGTTTTTTATCTGCATTATATCCCTTCCAACTATCTGGTTCTAAAAGGGGTCTTCATTACTGCACGCAACTGCGTATTCATCCTCTTCACAACAACACTCATCATCAATATTCACATTAGCGAACTTGTCACTCATTTGGAGGAATCTCTCCACCTGTTTGTCATCTTCAAACACTTGCCAATATTTGATGTTATCAGGTACTGCGAGCCTGTGTTTGAATTCAATTTCATACTTCTTATTGGGAAAAATTGGAATTTTGAACACCGAAGTTGAGGTGGCAAGGGCATCTGCAATTTCATTTTTCCCCTCGGGGATCACTGACAAATTGTACTCTGAGAAGTATTCAAGGAGATCCAACACTATATTTCTATATACTCTTAGTCTGAGATGCTTGGACTAGTATATACCCTTTACCTGATTTATGATGAGATCATAATCTCCATGCACCACTATCCTTTTAGCGCCCAATTCCTTTAAAGTTCTCAAAACTAAAATTAGTGCCTCATATTCAGCTATGTTATTTGTACAATCAAAGGAGAGCTTGTAAGAGACGAGTTTTGTGCCTACTTTGGGAGGGTTTATCCACACACCGACTTCGACTCCCTCCCCGCTGACAGCTCCGTCGAAGCTCATATTCCACATTTCATTTTTTGTGCAGTTTCTCCGACCTACACTTTCTTCTATTTGATGCTCAACCTTGTCTTCAACAATCATGACAGTTGTTGGCTCCCCCTCTTCAAAACTCAAGTAATTATAAAAAATAGAGGATCCGACTTTGGTGTTGACAGAGTAGATAGGATGATTATTCGGTTGGGTTTTTCTACTCACCATGTACTTGAGCAACACCTCTCTATACAATGTTCTTTCTTGGCTGAAAACAGGGATGGTAGCATAAGACATGTCTGTTATAACTGAAATTTCATCCGCAAATGGTTACAAGAATCCAACATCGTCAAACATTTATGAGGTCACCCATGGACCAAAATGACCACAAAATCATTTCCAAAAAGGGTAAAAAACTATACAACCAGTGATAAAATTAAAGTGCGCTATGACTACACAGGGTGCACATGCACATGCGCAAAACAAAAATGAAGGAAAAGCGCACATGCGCCCGATGCGCGACTGTGGTCGCTAAAAGCCATGCACATATGAGAATGACACATTTATGATATTGGTCGACCTCCCACCCACTTATGGTTCAACTTCCAAGTTGATTTGACACTCAAATTTGGACTGGATCCGACTGGGTGGCTGGTCAAAGACATAAAAATTCCCTAATTAGCCTCTTTTCACACTACAAGCTGGTTGCACAATACCTCAAAGAGGTGCTATAAAACAAGGCCATGGGTGCACTTCATTTTTAAGGAATTCAATAGAAAATTTATGCTGCTACTATTCTCTTGAGGAATCCTCTATTCTCATCAAGAGTATACTAGCACCATTACATTGGGCAATCCATCTCACCCCTTGAGTGGATTAGCTTGGAATTCTTTCACCATTTTCATTCAAAGTTGTAAGAAGAGCTTATTTGTGGGGTTCCAAGAGCCCTCCCTTGGAGGAAGAAGGGACTCATAGTCCTCTTTCTTCTTGGTGTTTTATTTCACTGATATAAACCTTGCCATTGGTGACATGAGTCTTATTGTTTTTTGTTCTTATGTCCTTATGCTCAAATAGTTTAGTTGTTATTTTATTTCTTAGTTTATTTCTTAGTTGTTCTTTTATATTTATTTCTCTAACCCTTTTCATTACAACTGTCCTTCTTAGCAAACCTAACTAAGCTTGTAAGCACCTCTGTTTTTCTCATCTAGGTGGCAAAAGAGGCGCAACAGATTGGTGACTCCACTGGGGAGAGGTATCAATTTCCTACCCCATTTGGGTTTTTATAGCTCTTATTTTGGTTTATTTAATGTTAATATTATGGTAGCTGCGAGAGGTATTTACCTCCATGTGTGAAGCTAATGAGAATAGAAGACTTTGGGAAGCAAGAGAAACCCTAATGAGTTGGCTAATGATGCACTACCCTTTGTTTGGCTATCTAGCCTAGGGTTTGCTTCTGGAGGAATTCTTAGTCAAGGTTAAGGTGCTCAGAGGGAGGCTTCGGCCTATGGTTGGGTGACGAAGGTATTGTCAATGGTAAAATGAGCACACCATATTCTATATTCTAATAGGTTATGGGCCCACACCCCTTCAGTCAGTCTAAAACGCTAGAAGGAAACATAGCCGCTAGACATTGAGCTCATTGAGGAACTGTCGCTAGGGTTACTAGCAGGAGTAGTTTCCAAAAGCACTGCAACTAGGGTTACTAGCAGAAGCAGTTGTAGAAACCCTAAACCTATTGTTGAGGCACCTTAAGTGAATGGATTGACCTATTTTCTGGATAGATCAGTGTGCCCTAGCCCAACGCATATCCTGGTACTCTCAAAAGGCCAAGACGTGAAGTTTGGATTTTTGGTCAAATCTAGGGTTTGACTAAGTCAAGCAAGCCATGACGAACTCTATGAAGTCTGAGAACAAGCTAGATGGAGCCTCTAACTTCATAGCATGGAAGACAAGGATTGACCTCATCCTTGCTAAGAATAAAGTGTTGGATATTGTGAAAGGAAAGATCGTGAAGCTAGAGTTTGAAGAAGGAGAAGAGAAGGAACCGCAGAATGTTACAGCTATGGAGAAGTTCAAGGATGTTGACATCAATGCCATGATTATCATATTGGATTCCATAAAATACCACTTGATACCCTACATCTCCATCTTGACTCATCAAAGAAGATGTACGATGCCCTAACAAATCTCTTCTCAGTCAGAAACATTGGACAAGTTATGAGTCTGAAGAATGAGCTCTGTAACATGAAGATGAATGACGACGACAACATAACATCATACTTGGTAAGGATCTCCCAGTTAAAATATCAAATACAAGCTATTGAAGAGATCACTTCATAAAAGGAATTGGTGAACATAGTACTCAATGATCTTCCCAAGACATGGGATGCATTTTCCGCAAGCATGAACACAAGGAAGGAGTACCTGACATTTGAAGAACTTTGGACTTGCTGTGCTCAAGAAGAATCAAGGATCAATTCAAAAGAGAAACCCCAAAAGAAGTATGATGATCAAGCCTTCACAGCAAGATTCAAGAACTTCAGGAACAAAAGGAAGTTTGGTTCAAGGAGGAAGCCAAATGAAGAGAAAGACATTTAAAAAATACAATGCTTCAACTGTCAAAAGTACGGTCACTACAGGAACCAGTGTCCTGAGCTAAAGAAAAGGAAAGAGAAACATGAAGCATCAATTTCCGAAGAAAAGGAACCTACAAAGAAGACTAAGCAGGATGGAAGAGACTTCTTCTACTAAAAAGGTAACAACACTCTTCTTATTTCTTGTACATATCTTGCTTGCATCGTCCTTGTACATATCTTGTATATATATCGCTTGGAAGATAATGTGTTCCAAGAAGAACTATACCTATGGAAGAACAAACAAAGATGAAAAGAGTTATCATTAGATATTACACATGGAAGAATGAAATATATCATGTGAAAGCTATTAAAAGATAAGCTGAAATTAGAATCAATCTTGAAGAGACTTAGAAGTCAGACATCAAGAGAAATTGGAGAAAGACTTATGACAACAACTAAGATGGAAGCGTGGACTCTATTGAAGATGATGAAATGTATATATCCATGGTAGAAACCATGAAAAGATAGTACATGTTCAACTCAACCACAAAAGAAGACCTCTTCGAAGAGAAGCCTTAAAGCATTCCTGGTTGTCCATCCAGATCCATGATCCTATGATGAAGGGAAGAAGTGGAATCTTTAGGGCATGGAATCTATAAGAAAATCCATGGAACCAAAAACTAAAGAAGAACATGAAGATTCCAAGAAAGAAAGAAAATCCAGAACAACCAGTCATTACATCAATAATCATAAGATTACCAAGACTGATATGAAAGCAATCAAGCAGAAGAACTGAAAGTCATGATGAAGAATGGTGTATGGAATACTTATGAATGAAAGAATTGTGAGATCTAGAATCTGAGGTTCTCTTAGATGGAGGGAGAAGACTACGATGATTACTTGTTCCAGTACACCAGACATATCTCTGCATGAGTCATTATATCATCCGCAACATCCATGAGTTGGAATTCTACATCAGATAAATGCAAAGAATGTTCTCCAGAGAATTTGAATAAAGAGCGTATGAAGAGCAATCTCAAGACTTTGAGGGATACCAGAAAGAGTCTCCTGTATGTAGATAAGTAAAAGACAAATTGGTGGAGAACCTCCAGTGCACAGCAGAAGCGTGGTGAAGATTTCCTATAACATCAAGATGACTACTCAGAAGATCAGATCTCATGATGACAGAAGAAGTGCCACATGGATATGTTCCAGTTCTCCAACTGTGATATACTCTATTGTTCAGATCTACATGAAGCATTCACAGTATTCTAGACTAAAGCACATCTGAAATCAATCATTACATTATCCATGATGAATTCCAGAAAGGAGAGGTAAAGCTTGAGTATATTCCCATTGATGAGCAGACAACATATATCTTGACAAAACCTCTATCCAGAATCAAGTTTGTATATTTCCGAGAGAAGACGGGGATCGAGAAGATTCTCCAAGCTAAGAGAAGGCATGGAAAAATATTTTTGAAAAACATTTATTTTTGTGATTTAAGTAAACTCTCCAGTTAGGAGGGAGAATTTATCTTTTCAATTGAAAAATAGTCTAGATTGGACAGATGCTTTCCTGTTCGGAAAGTGGATTGAGATTTCTGATGGACAGTGACTTCCCATTGTAGTTAACATGGGAGGCAGACTGATTGTTGATGTATCATAGACAGTGACTTCACATTGTGGTTAAGATGGGGAGTGGTCTAGGACAATCATTCTTCTTGGTAGTCACTCTGAGTAGTGGTCAAGTAGAATGGTCTACCTCGTCGGGCAGTCATTCTTTCGAAGTTCACAGTTGTGAGCAGTTTCGAAGAATGGTCTGTTTTGGAGGTTGATGCAGGACAAACATTCCTTAGGGCAGACTCATTCTCTCCAGGTTACACTTTGTTTAGTGTCGGAGGAATGGCCCAGGGTGGGGAATGGTTCGAACAATTATTCCTTAGGGCAGACTCATTCTCTACAGGTTACACTTTGTTTAGTGTCGAAGGAATGGCCCAGGGTGGGGAATAGTCCAGGCTCAACAATCAGGGATAGTCATTCCTTAGGGTTTATACATTCTCTCTAGGGTGCACTTTAATTAGTGTAGGAGGAATGGTCCAAACATTTCTTAGGGTTTATACATTCTGTCCAGGGTGCACTTTAATTAGTGTAGGAAGAATGGCCCAGGGTGAGAAATGGTCCAGGCTCAGAAATCAGAAATAATCCTTATTCCTTGTTTGTGAAGAATAGGGTAGATAGCCCATTTCTGATGAGGGCAGATATTCTTTCAGATCTCACAAACGTGAGTGAAAGATTGGCCCAGATAATTCAATCTATATCATAACATTATTTATGTGCATATTTCTATTAGATGCTTGATCATATGACAGTAGATGAAGACTACTGTGGTGGCAAATATTCTTTCAAAACTCATATATGTGAGTAAAGGATTGGCCCAGACAAGTTAGTTTATATCATAACATTGTTTCTATGCAGGTTGGTATCATATGTTTGTTATGAAGACTGTATGACAGTAGATGAGGACTACTGGGGTGAATATGTTTCACTGTTCGCAACCATACGTTGTTGATCAAGTAATTGTGTGTTACTTGATGTGGTAGTGAACCACTGGATTGCAGTTATGTACTACTATGAATAGACACATTTGTTCTCTATCCTTGTTCAAATTTCCTTGAAGACTATCAACAGTTTATTGGAGATAATGATCATCCAGATGGATGATGAGTAGAGATTTTCCAAACGGAAAATAGTTCAAAACCTTTACTCCTCTTGTATCACTCTATGGTGAGAGTGACTTATCTAGAATCATATCTAATTACTCAGATGAAGTATGGTTTTGAGAGTTGATGCAACTGATGGTGATGGTGATGCTCATGATCTAGTCATGAAATAGTCTAGATGACTATATTGATGATACTGGGTAAATGGTATGTTTTTGTGCTCAAGTCCATTACCTGTAAATACCTCTCTACCTAGGAGGGAGTGTTAATATTATGGTAGCTGTGGGAGGTATTTACCTCCACGTGTGAAGCTGATGAGAATAGAAGACTCTGGGAAGCAAGAGAAACCCTAATGAGTTGGCTAATAAACCTAGAAGCCTTGTCGACTCAAGAAGATAATTTATATTAGGCTATTAGCCTCCAAGAGAAGAAGTCGACCAAAAATTATAATAATATACTGAACAAACACTTACCCATAAGGAGAAGTCATCCCCAACAAAACTGGCAGAACTATTATAAATACAGGGCGTGAGTTCTCATTTGTGACATCTCAGAATTGCAGTTTTCCCAGTTGGTGCGCACTGCAGTTGCAGTCTTGTGCGCAAGTTTGAAGGAGGGTTGTAGGTGCAGCTGCAGCAACAACTAGTTTCAATATTGGGTTGAATATCTCTTGGCTAGGGTTTGGACTATCTGATCAACTTTTTGTGATGCATTATCCTTAGGGAATGATGTGCTACCCTTTGTTTGGCTATCTAGCCTAGGGTTTACTTCCAGAGGAATTCTCAGTCAAGGTTAAGGTGCTCGGAGGGAGGCTTCGGCCTATGGTTGGGTGACGAAGGTATCGTCAATGGTAAAATGAGCACACCATCTTCTATATTCTAACATTTAACCTGTAGGTGCATTAACTGGCCCAAGACGACCTGCAAAACATCCAATTCCAAGTTGAATTGAGAGAATTCCATCCAGAATTTTCTTCACGGCCGTGTGTCTGTTGTGCACGGGTTTATTGGCCCATAGATGCACATCGTGCGCACATGCACCTAAGTCACAGTGTTTTTCTGCGCACCTGTGCCCAAAATATCGTTTCAGTCTGCACACAGGCGCTTAGTGTGACTTTGTCTACACTGAGACCCGCGCACCTGTGCAGAAAAATACACATTGTAAGGTTTTTTGAGATTTGGGGAAGGCCCCTAGCCTTCTTAAAAGTGATTTCATGCATGTTGTAAGATGCACCACACTTAGTTCCCTCTTCATATAAAGGGATTAGTCAAAACACATAGGCACTTAGAGGGTTTAAAATCATTATTTCCTCTTTTGCTTTCATTTTCGCCACATGGATGGCTTGCTTTGACTAAAAATATAAGTTGGAATCATTTCTAATCACATAAAACTTTCATTGGGACTAGAAGTTGGATAAAAATCGCTTATTATGCTCTTCTCTCATGCTTCCAAGTGACCTTGAGAATCAGAAAAAGATTGTAGGATGATTTCATCTCCCTTAAAAAGACTAAAACCTTTAGGAGAGGACAACAACCGCTTTCGGGACTCCTCTTAGTTTATTTTTCAAACACATCTTAATATTGTGATGGGCCCATACATGCCCACATGCTACAAAGATAGGATAGTGTTGAAATTTACTTTCTTAGATTAAATCACTAGGGAAGTTTAAAGGTTTTGTAATGGGCCCATACATGCCCACATGATCACAATCTAGGACAGTTTCAAATCTTTTCTTAGATTAAATCACAATATGGATTTAAAGGAATAGTAAATGACCCACATGTCCACATGCTAGTTTCCTAGGGAATTTTGAATTATGCAAGGTTGTACCAAAGACATTTAGTTAATTAGGTAATCAACACTTGTAAGGACAAAGCGAAGTCCACATGCAACAAGGTGACACCTAATTCATTAAAAAATTGGCACACTTTCACTCATTCACACACAAAAGTCACTTATCACTCACATAGTTTTCCTCTCGAAACGTGGAGGTCAAAGTAAGTTTCCTCCAAAGGGATTCCGAAACACCCCACCCTATTCTTGATGAAACTATCCTCTCCCATTTAATTTCAACGAGGTTGGTTCACACCCCCAATCTCTCAAACAAACCACATCTAATTTTTTTCTAAAAACTCACTAAGTTTTCCTCCACAGGAGGTGCCAAAAGAATTTTTTTAGTCTAGGTAGGATTTCGTGGATAGGCATCCAAATAACTCCTCGTTATCTGGTTCTCATATTGTCAAAACAATAGAAGTTGTCAAATAGAGAACTGAAAATCCTCCAAGTCAAGTGTTCTTAACACCATAAGGTAGGGAGATACCCATGAAGGGTTGAAGGCCAAGGTCCAATTGTTTTGTGCGTCGCCCCTTGAGGTACCCACCTCTTGGATGAGATCCAGCCCGTGACCCATTTCTTAGGCCGAAAATCTAAATGACGCACTTTGACCGAGGTACCTAGTGACCAAATTTTAGGACATCTACCCAGGTGGCAATAGTGGGCTGCAATTGCACCTTGATCAGATTTTGTGTGGATATTGGGAAATATCACCAGCTCTTTCGAGATATGCCCCCTTTACCCCTTATTATAACTGATTATTTCATCCTTCACTAGTTTCTCTTCTGGTGACTTCAGACCCTACTGTTGAGTACTATTGGAAGGTCCAGTGCTATTTGAGAGGAAGGACGCTAGGTCTTTTAGGACACGAGCATGTGTTTTCTTTGATTCCCCACACAGAAAAAACCCACTTATCCACATATATTCTTCTTTTTCAAAACACTTTATGTATGATGCACTTCTGATTACATTTTAATTTAGATATATATATTGTGTAAAGTTCAAAATTTGCAACAAAGGCTCTTGTTTATTTTCTCTCATCACAATTTGCACACATCCACTCAGCTAGTCAGACATCATAGGGGACCCTCAGAACCCCCATCGTTCCAGACGCTTGCTAAACCTCCCTCCTGTTTTAGGGGGAGTTCCTAGTCTTGCCAACTCATCGACACCACCTTCACACACTCCGGTGAGTGCCATTATCTTAGGATCAGCTTTGCTTGGTTCCAAATTACTTGGTTCCACTTCCCAAGTCCCTCCGTCCACTTTCTCTCCTTTACACAGAAGTGGGGGGCCAACTTCCTCTCAAGGTGGACGTACCAACCCACCTAGCCCCCCTCAAGGGTCAAGTTCACAAAACACTCACACCATGGCTGGAACTAATCCTCCACCCCCACTACAGATGCCATATTTGGCCTCTCTTAACATACTACACCTAAGAAAACTCACAAATGATCCTATATTGCATGACCCCACATGGCCTACGATGCCTACGAAACTACCTTAAGACATCCCCAAGTTTGAAGGAAAGGCGGGAGATGACCCTACCAACCATGTCATGACTTTCCACCTATGGTACTCTTCCAAAAACATTATGAATGATTCCATCAGACTACGATTATTTCAATGCACACTCACTGGCCCATCAGCCAAATGGTATGTAGACGAAAAATTGGGGTCCCATGCGACTTTCGAGTCCTTGGCCAAAGAATTTTTGACCTTCTTCCAATTACCAATCCTCCATGACAATGGTCTTGAACTACTCTCTAATTTCAAACAAACCTCAACTACACATATCACTGATCACATTCATGAGTGGTGTAGACGACGTAGTTTTTGCAAAGCTGAAACCACCAAACAATAGTGTCTTGACAAGTTTCTCAGATCACTTTTCTCTCTTCTCGGTAAAGATGTAGCTTCCACCTGTTGGTCACTATAATTGCTTAATTAATTTCAAACAACCAAGTGAAACATAAATTATCAACCCAGGGAAGTCTTTTGTTTCAAAGATAGCTGCGCACTATATATGCTCAATTCCAAAAGCACTTAGTGTTGTAGTAA
>ML817802.1:65720-77386 GCA_009831015.1 Picea engelmannii | reverse complement strand
CAACATTCCACCATTCCTTGGTCTGCACCCAGTGTTCAATGTGGACCGCCTTCGGCCCTACTTTCCACCTCTACTAGACACATCCGACATGGCAGAACAACTCACACCAACAGAGTTAAATCTAGACTGCATGGAACAATCCATAACTGATCAGATCATGGATACACAGATCAATCACACCCGAAAACAAAGGATACCACTATATCGAGTTGTCAAAGCAGGCCAACTCCTTCACCAAGGAAAATGGCTCACCAGGGACCAAGTTCAGTAGAAGTTTCCTCATCTCATGGAGGAACTCAATGCAATGGGGACCATTGCTTCCTAAGGAGGGAGGATTGATCCAGGTAGATATTGGTGGCCACCCACCTTTTCCGACTGGCTCAAAATAGTTTTCTGGCAATTTTGGCAATTTACTATTTTTAGCAGGTTTTACTTCCGGGGCCATTTTGAGGGCCTAAATGAAGGTTTTTTGAGATCGAGGTGCTCAATGATAGCCGAAGGCATGATTGATCCCCCAAAATGAAGCTCCTCGACGATACCTTTCCAACGAGCTATCACACGCCTAAAACGGAGATCGTATGCAAAAGTTACGACTCCGGGAAGTTGATGTACTAACTTACCCAAACGGGGCCCACATGACTTTTGGCGCTTCATCTCCTAGGGTTAGGTTTTTGGATGTCTATGACTTTTGGCATTCTCGTCTATTGTAAAAAGGCCTCTAGAGCCTCATTGTAATCATCTTCTCATGGATGCGAGTAGCAGCCACATCTCTTCTCAGAGATAAGCTACCAGCGCCTTAGCTAGTTTATTTACATTATGTCCGTAAGCATTTTTCATTCATTTGTTATTAATGAAATGAAGTCTTATTTCCACTGCATCTCTGCGTTTATGTGTATTTCTGTATTTCATTGTGTTCCTACATAAATCCGGATCATATATTAATATAATGTATAAATTAAAAAATTAATTTACAGTAATGTATAAAGTAACATATTAATTTTTTTGATACATTAATGTATCAATTAATTTAGACATAGTACATTACTAATTTATAAAATGCTAAAGTATTATTACACTAATAAAGTAAATTAATTATTATATTAATATATTAATGTAATATATAATAATAATGTATAAAATAAAGTATTAATTTACATTAGTATATAATGTTATGTAATAATGTAATATATTAATAATACATTACATACATCAATAAATACATTAAAATATTAATACACTAATAAACTAATTCATTAATAAAGTAATAATACAATGATCTTAACCTTGTTCTCGAGGTGTAGGACAGTTGGTGACGAAGTGTGCTGTTAAGGTGCTCTGTGATGTTAAAGTCACTGGTTCGAAACATGCAGAGACAAAAAAATCCAACCATGCTAAGGGTTGGTGTGACTCAAGGTGGGTGCAATCCCTGGGTGATTTTGATGGCTTAGATGCCCTTGAGTCGCGGTTTCTTAGCCACATGTTAGTCCCACATGTCACGCAAACTAACAAAAAAAAACAAAAAACAATGATCTTAACCTTAATGTATTTAATAATCCATTATTAAAATATAATTTAAAGTACTAATTTGTATTAATACATAATATAACATATTAAATTATTAATACAATCATAATGTATTAATACATTAAAAGTTGACAATTGATTGGTACAATCATTAATGTATTAATATAATGTATAAACAAAAGTATTAATTTATATTAATGTACAAAGTAACATATTAATGGTTTGATACATTAACATATTAATGGTTTGATACATTAATGTATCAATTAATTTATACATTATTAATTTAATTAATAAAATGCTAAAGTATTATTACACTAATAATGTAAAATATTAAGAATATATTAAACACTTTTATAAATAAATTAAATGCATTAATAAATACATGACTACAATATGAATACATTGATAAAATATTGTTACATTGAACTTAATGTATTTAACAAAACATCATTAAGATACTAATACAAAATTGTATAATGTAACATATTAAAGTATTTATACATTAAAACATTATGAATTAATATATTGCTAAAATATTAGTACACTAATAAAATAATACATTATTAAAACAATAATATATTAATAAATACATTATTAAAGTATTAATACCTTAGTAAATACATTATTAAAGTATTATTACATTAGTACATTTATTGAAAATGACTCTTTTTGGTTATTGTTGACTATAACCATGATTTCTTATGGCTGTGTCTATGAATGACATTAATACATTAATTGTGTACTATAATGTATTCATTTAATTAATTAATACATTAATATAGTTTTAATAAATACATTACTATAAAGTATGAATACACTAATAAAATAATACATTAATAATAGTAGTAATACATAAATAAAGTACTAATGCATTATTACATTTTGTAATGTATAAATTAAAGTATTAATTTACAATAATGTAAATTAATTGATATATTAATAATGTAATGTATTAATTAATTAATACATTTATACAATATATATTTTTTTTACTGGGGGAATCGACAACTCGCGGTTCTCATACTTGCGTGACACGGGGTCGATCCCCGTCGGCTACCACTATAACCCCAGGTGCAACCACCCAGCCCGCAAGAATGGCGCACGAGTAAATCCGGGTGAGAATCGAACATGAGACTTCATTTTACAAATTTCCTTCCATTTACACGGCACTTGCCAATCCCTCTACACCCGTGCAGGCTACATTTATACAATATTAATTAATACATTGCTAAACTAATAATACATTAATACTACATTATTGCAACAATAATACAAAATATACATTTCATATGTATTAAATGCATTAATAAATACATTATCAAAGTATTAATATAGTAAAACATTAATAAAGTAATAATGCATTGACCTTAATGTTTAATGTAAAATATTAAATTATTAATACATTAATAATACAATATTAAAGTAATAATGCATTAATAAATACATTATTAAAGTACTAATAAGTTAATAAATACATTATTAAAGTAGTAATACATTAATAATACATTACTAAAGTATTCATACTTTCATACATTAATTGTTGATGACCATGGTTGACTATGGTTGACCATGACCACGGTTGATTATAGTTGAATGATGTTTATTATGGTTGACCATGCCCAAGTCTGACATCATGTTTTATATTGTCACATTGCGACGTCGGGGAAAGGTCGTCTCATTGCAATGTTGGGTGATGTTTTTCACATTGTGGCATAAGGTTTTGTACATAATGTTGCGACAATGGGTTATGTTTGTCACATTGCGACATTTGGAAATGTTTCTCACATTATGATGTTAAGTTATTTATGTCACAATGTGACGAGGAGGCAATGTTTATAACAGTGGGTTCATGAGGTTATATTCATCACAGAGAGACAATAAAAATTGTTCATGGCATTGCAATGATGGTGTTATTTTGTTAAATTGAGATGATAGGGAAATGTTTGTCGCATTGTGACGTTCACATATGTTTGTGACATTGCGATGTTAGGAAATGTTTGACATATTGTGATGTCAAGACCATGTTGATTATGGCTAACCATGTTGGACCATGTTGATTATTGTTAACCATGGTTTATTGTCACATTGCAATGTTGATAATGTTTTCTTTGTTAGATTGCGACATCAAGTTTTGTTTGTCACATCACATCATAAGGCACTATCACATTGCAATGTTGATCAAATTTTCTTTGTTAAATTGCGACATTAGGTTTTGTTCGTAACATGACATTGTAAGGTTCTCGTCATCACATTGTAAGGTAGGGTTTCTGTTTAGCACATTATGACATTGGAATAGGTTTGTCACATTTTGAGAGTGGGTTATATTTTTCACATTGCGACGCCAAGGAATGGTCATCTCATTGCAATGTTGGGTGATGTTTATCACATTGCGACATAAGGTTTTGTACATAACGTTGCAAGAATGGGTTATGTTTGTCACATTGTGACATGTGGAAATGGTTATCACATTATGATGTTAGGCTATTTATGTCACATTGCGACGAGGAGGCTATGTTAATCATATTGGGTTGATGATGTTATATTCTTCACAGAGTGACAATACAAAATGTTCATGACATTGCAACAATGAGGCTATTTTATTAAATTGTCATGATAGGGAAATGTTCGTTGCATTGTGGTGTTCACATATGTTCATCACATTGCAATGTTAGGAAATGTTTGACACATTACGACATCGATACCATGTTTATTATGGACATGTTGGACCATGTTTATTTTGGTTAGCCATGGTTTATTTTCGCATTGTAATGTTGATAAGGTTTTCTTCGTTAGATTGTGACATCAAGTTTTGTTCATCACATCACATCATAAGGTTATGGTCATCACATTGCAACATAGCATTTTTTCTTATCACACTATGGAATTATAATAGGTTGATCACATTTTGATAGCGGGTTATGTTTGTCACATTGCAATGTCAAGAAATGGTCATCTCATTGCAATGTTGGGCTATGTTTGACACATTGCAACATTAGGTTGTGTATGTCACATTGAGCCAATGGGTTATGTTTGTCATATTGCGACATTTAGAAATGTTTCTCACATTATGACATTAGGATATTTGTGTCACTTTGCGACGAGGAGGAATATGTTTGTCATATTGCCACATTTTGAAAAGTTTCTCACATTACGACGTTAGGATATTTGTGTCACATCACATTGCGACAATAGTAAATTTTAGTCACTTTGCGACGACAAAGCTATGTTTGTCACATTATGGTAGGAATAGGTTCATAACATTACAACGTTACTATGTTTGTCAAAATGTGACGATGACAATGAAACTATGATGGGGCTATGTTCATCACATTGTGACAATAGGACTATGATGGTCACATTGCAACATTACTATGTTCCTCATATTGCAACTTTTGACTTTGCTTTTCATATTACAACATTGGGTTATGTTTTTCACATAACAAGGTTGGTTCATGTTCCACACATTATGGAAATAATTTTTTCTCCATGTTTTTTAAGAAAATCTAACAAAGTGTTTCATTTGTCACAAAGATACAAACTTTGAACTGATGTGATCTATTACATAGAAAGAAACTTAGAATCATACTTGTTCTAAGGACATTGATAAAACATCATCTTTAACTTTACATATGATGATTTTTACTTGTTCTAAATAAGTCTCCCACCCATACAAACTTTTCATTAAATTCCACATAAATACACACATATAGAACTTTTATTAAAACACATATACTAAAAAAAAAAATTCCACACACTCATTAAACCATATTTTCAAATCATTAAAACAAATAGATATCTTATAACAGTAACCCTAATAACCATTTAACCTTTGTATATTATTAATAAGATATTGTTAACATAGTTAATTATTAATATTAATTAATAATTATTGTATAGAGGGTATCTATAAATAATATACATACATATGTTTAAAGCACCCTTTGTATAATATAACTAATTATGTATATTCATAATAACTTTGTATAATATAACTAATTATGTATATTCATAATAACTAATAGTATAGTTAATTATTATTATTATTATTTAATAATTATTAATGTATTATGTATAATAACAACAAAGTATTAATAATACTTCATTAATAATATTTGTAATGTATATAATTTTTACTATTGATAATAGTTTATTAATAAATTTAAGAAAGTATTGATATTTATTAATGATTATTAATAAAGTAGTATTAATAATATTAATATTTATTATTATTGTTAACTAATAATACTAATTAATACCCCTTTATATTAATAATAACTATATTAATTATTTTTAATAATTCTAACAATCTTAACAACACTAACTTTAATAACCCAAACCCTAATAACCATTCACCTTAATATATTATTGATAACACAATTAAGCATTGATATTAATTAATAATCATTATATAAAGGAAATGTGTATTCTTAAAAAACTCCTTTATAATATATTAATTACTTATATTAATAATAACCAATAATAAAGTTAATTGTTTATTATTATTATTATTTAATATTTATAAATGTATTAGGCGTGGAGGCCCACGCGGAAGGTGGGGCATGGGAACAGAGTGATGGGGCCGAAACAGCGGGGGGCAAAGAGAAGTGATGAGGTGTAAGAGAAGTGGCGGGAGGGAGACATGTGGCGGAAGGTGATACGCGGAAGGAGCGGGATGTAAGACATAATGGGTGCACTTGCGGTGGGAGGCGAACGTGGAATGAGGTGGGACACATGGCAGGTAGTGGATGGATGATGAAATGGGAAAGGGACCATGCGGACCAAAGAGAGGAGGTGAATGGGTGACACATGACAGCAGGAGAAAGGTGGCTCTGGAAGGTGATATGAAGGGAGAAGGGCCCACGCAGGCTAAACATAGAGCAGCTGAGCATGATGGGATCACACGAGTGCCGTTGATCCAGGCGCTGTGATCTCGACCGTTGGAAAGCTGCGTCTGCGATTCCGGACCCCCCCCTCCGCTTAAAGGTAGAAAGGCAGGGGGTCCGGAATTGCCTTTATCGCCGTTGATCTGGGCATGCTGATCTGGACCGTTGGAGAGGTGCGCCCCCAATTCCGGACCCCCCCGCTTAAAGGTAGAAAGGCAGGGGGGGTCCAGAATTGCATATGTGCCATTGATTTGGGCGCGCAGATGCACGCCGTCCAGATCCGTTCACTGTTTACCACAGGCACATTTACATCCGAACTTAGGACAAGTGGGTTTTTTAACCCATTCTTTTGCATTCTAACCCCCTTACAAGAAATATTGCTAACATTTGGCTCCATGGGGGATAGAGTCGTCCCTGTGATGCTCTAAGAACTCTTTTGCAGATTCAGTGCCTTTGCTGTTGGGCTATGGAGTCATTTATTAGTCTGAAAAACGAAAACAGAAACAATATTTACAAAACAAAACAAAAAGAGTCAACTGTGGCTCACAAAAAACATTTTTTAAGGAAATGCCCATTTACTGGGCTGCTGAAAACTTCTTTGCCTTCCAGATCCTGCAACCTGTAAGTGTTGTTTGCAAAAACTTCAAGGATCTTGAAAGGACCGAACCAGAGGGCATCAAATTTACTGTGTTTTCCCTTTTCTTTCCTGGGTGCATCCCATTTGAGCACTAGATCACCCTGCTCGAATTCTTTCTTTTTTCTCTTCCTATCAAAAGCCTTCTTGATTTTCTGTTGATGATTGTAGGCTCTGTCCATGACTTGGTCTCTGACCTGCTGCACTTCTACCATCTGATGAATTCTTCTGAGAACATGGTTAGGTTCTCCCTCATAGTCTTGGAGGAGACTTGCCACAGGTAAGGCGAGCTGAGTGGGGAAAATGACCTCTATTCCATAAACCAGTTGGAAGGGTGAGAGGCCCAGGGATTTCTTGGTTGTCACCCGATCAGCCCAAAGAGCAAATTTGAGCTTTAAGTCCCAGGCCCTTTTATTGTCCTCCAATAGCTTCTTGACAAGCCTGATTAGGCTTTTATTGGAGGACTTTGCCAGTCCATTTCCTTGAGGATAGTAGGGAGTGGAGTGAATTAGTGCAATCTGGAACTGTTCACAGAATTTGAACAGAGGCTCAGACCGAAAGGGGGAGGCATTATCAGTGACAATTCTGTTGGGGCAACCAAATCTGGTTATAATATCTTCCAGGAAGCTGATGATTACTTTGTGAGAAGTGCTTCTAGTAGGGACAACTTCTATCCATTTGGTGAAGTAGTCGGTTGCGGTCAGAATCCACCTATGCTGGCCACTTGAGGGAGGATGAATTTCTCTGATGAAATCCAATCCCCACTGCTGAAAAGGTGTCGAGACTACAACAAGCTTTAATGGCAGGGATTTGAGATGTTGCTTCCCTGAGAATTTTTGGCATTTAATGCAAGCTCGGATTTCTCTGCAAACGTCAGGAAATAAGGTGGGCCAGTAATACCCAGCTCGAAGGATCTTGTGAGCTGTGGTCTTCCAAAAATGATGACCTCCACAGAGACCGCTATGGAAGTCGAATATAACCTTCTGGGCCTGCTGTGGGTCCATACACCTCAATAATATCCCCTGGGGGTCTTTCCAATACAAGGTTTAGTCAATGAGGCAATACCTGACCGCTTTGAGCTTTAAGGCTCTGGCTTTACTTTTCCCCAATCCATCAGGAGGCTTCAATTCTTGTAGAAAATACAGGATATCCTTATACCAGGTGCATGCTGCTAGTGGAACAGTGCTTTGGGAACCCCTGTCTGATGACTCAGCTTGCTCATTGATGAAATTGATCCCCAAGGCCCTGCAATTTGATTCAACCAGTAACTTGGCTAAACCTTGCCCCTTTATCAGCTTGGTGGGCTTAATCTCCAGATCAAACTCTAGGATCTTGGCGATCCATTTACCTCTCCTCCCGTCTATGTCTGGCTGTAGAAGAATGTCCTTCACAGAGGTTGAAGGGACATACGCAATGACCTTTGAATGCAATACATAGACTATGAAAGCTTTGAGAGCTTTCACCAAGGCATAAGCCTGCTTCTCCATGATCTCATATCGGAGTTCTGTGTCTCTCAGCGCCTTGCTAAAGAAGGCAATAGGCTGCTCTTTCCCTTGATCATTTTTCTGCAATAGAACTGCCGCTACTCTATCACAGGAAGGAAAAGAAAATATCAGAAAGTCTTTGGAATAATCGGGACTGACTAGCACAGGTGCTTCAGTCAACGCCTTCTTTATTTGGACAAATGACTCTCTGGGTTCAACAGTCCATTTCACTTCATTCCCCTTCCTGAGCATGGCTGTGATGTGCTTCACCAGCTCAACAAAATTTGAAACAAACCTCCTTAGAAAATTAATTCTTCCCAAAAATGCATGAACCTCTTTCTTAGACCTGGGAAGTGACAAGGCCTGAATTTCTTCCACCCTGTCAGGATCAATCCTCACCCCCTTTGTTGATACTATATGGCCTAACAACTTCCCTTCTTGCATAGAAAACAATGATTTCTTGGGATTTAGGGAAAGGCCAAACCTGCGACACTTCTGGAAAAGCTTCTTCAAGTGGTAGTGGTGCTCTTTATCAGTCTTGGAAAAGACTGTTATGTCATCTAAGTAAATCACCACGAACTTATCTTTTTCCCCGATGAAGGCTATGTCCATGGCTCACTGAAATGTTTCTCCCGCATTCATCAGTCTGAAAGGCATCTTGTCATACATGAATGTCCCCCAAGGAGTCGTGAAGGCTTTCTTTTCTCTGTCTTCAGGTATGACTGATATCTGATTATAACCAGAAAATCCATCAATCATAGATATTCTAGATGCACCAGTGACCCTGTGCAATATATGTTCCATGTTGGGCAGGGGATAATTGTCCTTTCTTGAACTTCTGTTCAGGTTCTTGAAATTGACACAAAGTCTGATTTCTCCATTCCTCTTTCTCACTGGGACCAAATTGGCCACCCACTCAGAGTATCTCAAGGGGACAATGATCTGAGCATCCAACAGCTTCTTTACTTCCCTCTCCATGACAGGAAGCAGCATGGGATTTATCTGTCTCAGCTTCTGCTTGAATGGCTTAGCCTCTTCTTTCAGTGGGATCTTGTGCTCAATGACTGATGTGTCATAAGTCTTGAGGTCTTCGTAGGTCCATGCGAACACATCAACAAACTCCCTCAGCAACTTAGTGTATTCAGCCCTCTGCTCCTCGGTCAAACTCCTTGACAACTTGACAAACTTGGGATCCTCTGGTGTGCCTATGTTGCATTCAGTTGTGTCGACATCATCACCAGAAACTCTCCCCCCTACTGCAACATCATTCCCGTGCATGGAAGGTGGGGCACGGGAATAGAGTGATGGGGCCAAAACAACAGGGGGAAAAGAGAAGTGATGAGGTGTAAGAGAAGTGGCGGGAGGGAGACATGTGGCGGAAGGCGATACGCGGAAGGAGCGGGATATAAGACATAATGTGTGCACTTGCGGTGGGAGGTGGACGTGGAATGAGGTGGGACACATGGCAGGTAGTGGATGGATGATGAAATGGGAAAGGGACCATGTGGACCAAAGAGGGGAGGTGAATGGGTGACACACGGCAGCAGGAGAAAGGTGGCTCTGGAAGGTGATATGAAGGGAGAAGGGCCCACGCAGGCTAAACACAGAGCAGCTGAGCATGATGGGATCGCACGAGCGTCGTTGATCCGGGCACTGTGATCTTGGCCGTCGGAAAGCTACGTCTGCGATTCTGGACCACCCCCCTCCGCTTAAAGGTAGAAAGGCAGGGGGGGTCCGGAATTGCCTTTATCGCCATTGATCCGGGCGCGCTGATCTGAACTGTTGGAGAGGTGTGCCCTCGATTCTGGACCCCCCCCCGCTTAAAGGTAGAAAGGTAGGGGGGGTTTGGAATTGCATATGTGTCGTTGATTTGGGTGCGCGGATGCACGCCGTCCAGATCCGTTCACTGTTTACCACGGGCACATTTACATTCGAACTTAGGACAACTGGATTTTTTAACCCATTCTTTTGTATTCTAACCCCCTTACAAGAAATATCGCTAACACATCCTCACATGACAGTTTGTATTTTATTCTATGTCCAGGTCTATTTATTCCTCCTCGCACATGTAGAAACACCTTCGTTTATTCCTTGGGCATTTTTCCTTTCATGCACATAAGCGTCCATTTGCAGAAATGCCTCTGCTAGCTAGCCTATCTGATATCTCTGTTGTCTAATCGAGTCCTGTATGCATCGATTGTTTTATGTTCTATCAATTCTAGTTCATTATGTATGGTGGTCACACCTCTCCTCCCATGAAACCCTAATGTCGCAGGTCTATCCTCTGCGCAAAACCTTCCTCCTCACATTTTTAATATTGTGTGACCTCGTCCTTGTCTAGGAAGTTACTGTTGTTTCCCTCGAATGCTATCCAACGACTCTACGTGTAGGTCATCCATGATCCAGTCAACATACAATCAAGAATCACTGGTTTCCACTAATAAAATCAGATATAAGAGGAGGGAAATCATGAAAACGACAGTGAACTGTGGATAGAATTCAATGAAACTCAACTTCAATGTGCACTAAGCGAAACTCTTCAAAGAAAATAGCTATCAGACATGCTAACACTGTTGGGCGCTATACATACTCATTGACTTGATCTCAAACCCTAATTTCTCAATATCAAGCACTCCCTCATCTTCTCTTGGGGAGGTCTTGAATTTGATTTCCCATCCAGATTAGTAAATTTCTCATCAAAAGATCATTCTCGTTCAATCCTTTTCAAGCATTGAAAGTCGAATTTCAGCAGGCAAACTTTTTCAAGGCAAAAGTTTCTTTAAATCCTTGAACATTTGCAGGATTTTGTTAAAGATCCACTTTCTGCAGACATTCTGAAGCAGCGTTACTTTCTTTAAAGAAGTTGTTGTATCTACAAGTTATCATTTGGATGTGCATTTAATATTGTTGGAATCAACTTAGTTTGGAAGACTACCTAGTTTTACTTTGTGAGAGGAGTTATGCCTTTCAGATCATAGAGACCTGTTGACAAAAGAGTCATCTCGAGCAACACATTTGAAAGGGAAGGTAGTGCTATTAATGTCGTTGCAAGAAGGTATCTGTGCATGCCTCTCCTTTTGAAGCTGAATTGAATCAAGTTGATTTGTTTCTTTTAACAAGTTGAATATCTCTCTTGGG